>DF357515.1:132356-147170 GCA_000787875.1 Solanum virginianum
TCTCATAACCCCATCGGTGAACACATCAACATGCACCCCATACAAGTAAAGACGCCAAATCTTTAATTCAAATATCACAGCAGCTAGTTCCAGATCATGGGTAGGATAGCTCTTTTCATGCACCTTGAGTTGCCTAGAAGCATAGGCTATCACCTTACCATTTTGTGTTAGAACACAACCCAAAGAAGCTCTAGAAGCATCACAATACACAACAAATCCCTCTAGCCCTTCCAGTAGTGAAAAAATGGGAGCGAATATAAGCTTATCCTTCAATGTTTGGAAGCTTCTCTCACACTCATCAGTCCACACAAACTTTGCCTTCTTTTGAGTCAATTTAGTCATGGGAGAAGCAATAGAAGAAAACCCATTCCCAAATCTCTGATAATAACCCGCTAAGCCCAAGAAGCTCCTAATATCCGTTGGGGTCAATGGTCTAGGCCAATTTCTAATCATATTCATCTTTTTAGGATCCACCTTAATACCATCCCCCGACAACACATGATCTAGGGAGGCAACTTATTTCAACCAAAATTCATGCTTCTCACATTTAGCATATAATTTCTCCTCCCTCAACCTTTGCAACACTACCCTCAAATGAGCCCTATGCTCCTCAACCCCATGAGAATAGATCAAAATATCATCAATGAATACCATAAAAAATGAATCAAGGTAGGGTTTGAGGACCCTATTCATGATATCCATGAAGATGGTTGGTGCATTGGTGAACCCAAAAGACATCATAATAAACTCATAATACCCATGCCTAGTTTGGAAGGCCATCTTGGGAATATCACACTCCCTCACCTTCACTTGATGATACCTGGACCAAAGATCAATCTTAGAAAAATAGCTAGCCACTTGTAATTGGTCAAACAAATCATCAATTCTTTGAAGAGGATACCTATTCTTGATGGTGATGCTATTGATTTGCCGGTAGTCAATACACATCCTAAGGGACCCATCCTTCTTTTTCAAAAACAACACCGGCGCACCCCAAGGTGATTGGATAGGCCTAAGAAATCCCTTCCACAATAAGTCCCATAATTGTTCCTTCAACTCTTTCAACTCCATTGGGGCCATACGATAAGGGGGAATAGAAATGGGTTGAGTATCTGGAAGGATATCTCTACTAAAATCTATTTCCCTTTTGGGAGGAACACTGGAAAGGTTATTTGGAAAGACATCAAGGAACTTATTTACAACTAGAACTAACTCCATGGGAAGGACTTTGGACTCCACATCCCTAACCCTCACAAGATGGTAAAGACACCCTTTAGAGATTAACTTACGGGCTTTAATGCAAGAGATGAACCTACCTTGGACCACCACATCATGACTCTCCCTCTAAAGGATTGGTTCATTTGGGAATAGGAATTTGACCCTATGAGTTCTACAATCAATAGAAGCATAGTACGCATGCAACCAATCCATCCCAAGAATGATATCAAAATCAACCATGTCCAACTCATTAAGATCACAAGGCAATATTCTATGCAAAATCCAAATGGGACAATCTCTAAAAACCTTTCTAGCAACAATAGATACACCAAAAAGAGTAGACACCTCATATAACTCACACAACAATTCAGGGTCAACATGAAACTTTTTGTCAACAAAGGGGGTAACAAAAGAAAGAGTGGCACCCAGATCAATCTATACATACACATCAAGATCAAAGATTTTCAACATACCGATGATGACATTGGGAACCTCCTCAACCTTTGCCTCCCATGCAAAGCATAAAACCAGTTGTACCTTGGGGCACCATTTTGTCGGCCACTTTTTCCCAAAGGAACCGTATTAGCACCATATGGATGAACCTCCTTACCTTTGTTGCAATTTCGAGGGCAATCCATCACCTTTTACCCAGCCTCCCTACAACCATAACAAGCAATTATGTCCCTCAAGTATGGGCCACTATGCTCCCTACCATATTTTGGACACCCACCATTTAGAACCACAGCTCCAACACCTTGGGCCCTTGGAAAATCATTGGAAACCCTCTTATAAGAAGACCCTTGGCCTAGATGGAATCAGCCACCCTTTTGGGCCTTGCCCAAACGAGCCCTCTTGGTCTCATAACCCCTCCTCTTCCTCAATTTCTCCTCCTCCATTTGTTCAGCATATAGGTCATCAAATATGATAAGTCCATGTCACTAATCAACAAGGCGGATAGGCACCTCTGCCTAACCAAGTCGGAAACACCCATTATAAATTTGTTCATCCTAGATCTTGTGTCGGCCACCAAATGTGGAGCATATTTTGAAAGTTGGTTAAACTTGAGGGCATACTCCCTCATACTCATAGAACCTTGTCTAAAATTTATAAATTCCACCAACTTAGCTTCCCCAAAGTTCAAAGGGAAGGGGGAAGAACCGATTAAGTAAGGCCACCTTGAAATCCTCCCAAAGCACCACATAGTTGACTCCTTTCTCTTCCTTCCATTGATTGTACCATATTTGTTCTACACCTTTGAGTTTGTGGGCCACTAAGTCTGCCTTATCCTCTGACCTCACACCCACGATAGACAAAATCTTGTAGACCTCATCAATGAACTCTTGAGGGTCCTCACTCACCTTGGACCCATGGAATTCCAGAAGATTTCCTCTGACCTCACACCCACGATAGACCAAATCTTGTAGACCTCATCAATGAACTCTTGAGGGTCCTCACTCACCTTGGACCCATGGAATTCCAGAAGATTCATTCTCACAAAGTCTCTCACCTAAGATGCCAGTGTAGGAGCATGAGGAAATTCGGCCCCTTGGTTTGCTTGATTTGGCACAACTTGTGCAAGCAAAGTAAGAGCATCCCGAAGCTCTCCATTAGTCATTTGCTCCTCAGGTATGCGTGCTCTTCTACATCTTGTGTTACGTATAATATAGCATATCAAAGGACAACCGTTAGGGGAAAAACCTTACTTCAACTTTTATAGCATGATATAGAGTAAGAAGAAGGGACATATTTCCTAAAAGCCTCATAACCTCTAGCTCATAGTTATGGTGCACAACACAACCATGAATGTGGTTTCTTAGACTCTGAAGATCTAACAACCTAGTACTCTGATACCAAGTTTGTCATGATCCAAGCCTAGGGTCTAGACATGACATGATACAAGGGGAACCCGAAGGGACCCAAAACAAGCCTCTGAGAACATCATTACACATCCTTAATCACGGAAGCAATAAAATAAGCATCAAGAGAACATAAATTAGGACAACTAGGGCTAAGAGGATACTTTTATATGATATACATCAAGAACAATACAGTCAAGGCTCATAGCGCAGATACATAATATGTCCAATAACACATCTACTACATAGATAAGAGCAGGGGTCATGACAAGCAACCGAGCTTACACTTATAGTCAATACATAAACTAAAGAAAGATAGTCTTAGTACATAGTAAGAGATCATAAGCGATGTCCCCGAAATGGAGGACTCACCAACAAGCTGAGAGACAATCATACTAGCCATGTTGAAGAAGAGGATGATCAAGCGGTGCTTTGGTTCCTGGATGGTGACATCATGTAGGCATAAAGTATGTGTTAGTACATTTGAATGTACTAAGTATGTAGGATGCAATGCAACAATAGATAGACATAATAGGAAAAATGTATAATAATACTCAATAGATAACATAATAACAAGATGGCATGTATGAGTGATGCTTGAAGTAAAATCATTCTTACATAGAACATAGTAAATATGTAAGAAGTGACCATGCTTAGTGCAATCCAAGGCCTAAGACCTCCTTAGAGAGGCGCATGAGATATAAATCCCCTCACAAGGTTGATAGAGTACAAACCCCAACAAGGCTGATAGAGTACAAACTTCCCAACAAGGTTGCATGGGCTTATCACCTCCCGAGTAAGGTAATAGAGGTACAAACCCCTCAACAAGGTTACCTGGGCCTACAACCTCCTGAGTGAGGCTTGGTCATCCCCAACATTATAGAGATCATCATCATATACATATATTCATTTTATTATCATATAATCATCATATATAAACATTCCTTGAATCATTACAAAGACATTCAACTTATAAGACATGCATTGAAATTTCAATTTCTCAAGACTCCATAATCGGGCATTTTATCAAACACTTGGCGGTTGTGTAGTGCTAATGTAAAACCATGCAATTCAAGAGTGTTTTCATGCTAGAAAATCCAATGTAAAACCATCAATAGATACTTTGTAACACCCTCAAGCAATATATAACAAAACCCTTCATCAAGTCTCACAATAGATCGTAAATTCATAGCCCAAAACATAGTAAAATAATAACAATTTCATAAAACCCAACATAATGTGCAGTAAGTTTCATAATCAATAAGACCCATGAGTAAATCAACTTTAAATCATGCAAATTTTTAAGAAAAAGAAGTTTGGCCATCAGGGGTGAAAAGAACCCATGAAAGAAACCCACATACCTTAGCTTTGGAGATGAACTTGATGAAGATTTGGAGATGGAGACTTGAAACTTGAATGAGAACCTTGAAATTTGGATGAGTTTTGTGACTTGAGTTTATGAGTAAAATATTTGGCTGAGTGTTTTAATGAGTATTGGGGAATGCGTTGAATGTTATAAAGGTGAAATAAGGCTAAGTATAGGTAATTTCACACATGGGAAAACTTAGGCCGAAGACTCAAAAGTTTTGGACTGGACTTGAAAAACTGCCCAAAAATAACACTGTGGTGCGCACTTGGAGCGTCGCACCAGGGGCGCGAATGCACACTGAAAATCACATTTTTGTGATTTCCAAATTTTTCTATGGTTTCTTTTCAATCAGGGTTAGACCCATTTTCCACTCAATTTGACCCCTTGAACAAGAATATGAAGTCGGATTATTGATATCATGCACGAATTTTAAGATATATGAAAATTATGATCTCGGGCACTTTCAAGGCATATTTTTAGGCACTTTTTGGGGTCATTTCAATACTTTAAAGCACCAAGATAAAAGCCTGCATAAGACCTACAAATACAAAAAGAAAAATAAAAATGTTTAGAAAATGACCTATGAGGGTTCACCTTTGGGCCGCAGGGTAATTTATGGGCCATAGAAGACCTTCGTAAGAAATAGGGCAACAACAAATTTGTCTACTTGAAGTGTACATATGGACCTAGTCATGACCTATCTCATGCACTACTAGTCATAGACTGGGTCGTAGGTACAACCTCAAAAATTGCTACTTACAGGCGTGGAATCTATGAACACTATTTATGTGTTGTAGTATAAACAATGACTCATAAATTGGTTTGTCTGGTAAGTTCCTGGAAAAACCAAGTTGTTGATATCTACTTACAAAGGGTTCATGGATTAGCCCACAAGCCATAGAAAACCTTTGCACTATTAAAATAGCAACATGAATTTTCTAAGTTTACTATTTAGTTCCATACGTCAATATATACTATAATTTTCGCTAGGTCCCAATCAAGTTGAAACTAAACGATTATTAAGCCCAATGACTTGGACACATTAACAGGGTATGCAAAATTAAATAGCATTGAAGTAATGGCACTCAAACCAAGTTAAAAAGATTTAACATGCATTCCATGCATTTCAATTTCAACCAAAACTCATGCATACAATTTACCACCAATCTAACCCATAACTAAAACATGTGCAACTGACTATTCTGCTTCCCAATCACCAATCCACTCAGATATATGTAAACATCAAGACAACTACCATTTGACCAATTTTTACATGCCATCATTCAATTCATGTAACCACCTAATAGATTAAAATAAGATAATTTACGACAAGTGATTGCATGATTTCAAACAATGACACTCATATCACTATACTTGTTTTATGGCCAATATATACAATCCAATAGTGAAAAATGAGGAAGACACTCAATTACAGCCAACACCAAAGATTAGGACAAGAAAATCATAACTTTCAACCTCATTAGTATCTCACACCAATAATATAAATTTTCTAGAAAAAATGAAATTTCAAGGGGATCCCATACCGAATATTGAGCGAAAGGCCAAGAAAACTAGCAAAAATCCAAAAGTCTTACAACCCTAGCTTGCTGAAATAGTAGGTGGATAGCTAGAATTTGGCCAAAATACTAGCTGGAAGGTATGGTGAAATAGCCGGTGGTGATCAAAATTTTGGAAGAAAGGTAAAGGTTTTGATATTGTGTGGAAATATTTGGGAAAGTAAGGGGTGAAATTACCCCTTTTTTATTCAACTATTCGGGTTAGGTTTAAGTGGGGTTCTTATTTCATGAAACCCTGATTACGGGCTATAGAAGGTTTTACGGCCTATAAGACATTATTTCATGATTTCATAATCCTATTTTCAAGGATTTGACTCATACGAATCCTACTATGAGTCAAGGTTGATCTATAGCTCATAGATTAGGTTCATAAGTACCCCCAAAACTTAGTAAATTTCTGGAATCTTACCTAGAGTCCACAAGCCCCATTCATAGCCTATAGTTGTATCTACAAATCATAAAGTTAGCTCATGGACTGGAGTGTATAAATCTTTTCTCAGTGGAGATGGATCGACGAGTCAATACACGATTTATGGTGTAAACCACATCCTGTGGAACTAGTTGTAAAACCAACTTTCCTCACTTTTAACACTAGTTTGTAGCCTTAACCCTATTTTTGTATTTTCTCAGCAAAATAAACTGTTACCCTATAATTCTCTAGTTTATTAGTCAAAAATTACAACTAACAAATGAGGATTAAGCTACCTATGAGTCCAAACAGTAAAACCAACAAAAATACATAAGAATTATAGTTATTATCTTAGGTTGCCTCCTAGGTAGCACTTAATAGAGTGTCACGGTATGACTTAGAGTACTTGGTTACTCTGACTTTACCAAGTGTCCATGCTTCCACTGTTTGTACCTCCTCAGCAGTGCAAAAGTATGGTTTGATCTATTGGCCATTTACTTTGAACCTCATGCCATTTTTCTTCTCCAACTCAACAATGCCTTGGTGGAAAAAATGTGTAACTTTGAAAGGTCCCATCCATTTAGACTTAAGTTTTCCAGGAAACAACTTCAACCTTAAATTATATAGCAAAACCAAGTCTCCTGGTGTGAACTGGTGATGCTCAATGCGACGATCATGCGGCAACTTTATCACTGTTGTATAGGGCTGAGCTTCATATGTCCTCAAATAAAACTCATCAAGCTGATTAAGTTGGCTCAGCCTTGAGTTTCGAACATCCCTTCAATCTAGATTCTGCTTCTTGAGTGTCCACATCGGTTTGTGCTCAAGCTCTATAGGTAAGTGACATGCTTTACCAAAAACAAGTTTATAAAGAGACATACCTATCAGAGTCTTGAATTATATCTAGTATACCCATAATGCATCATCAAGTTTCAAGACTAATCTGTCCAGTTTGTATTCACAATCATCGACAGAATTTGTTTAATTTACCAATTAGACACTTTAACTTTCCCACTAGTTTGTGGATGGTAAGGTGTTACCACTCTATGCTTCACTCTATATTTTTCAAAGTGAGCTTTGAACAACCTATTGCAAAAATGAGAACCTTAATCACTGATGATTGACTGAGGAATGCCAAATCGAGAGAAGATATTTCTTTTGAGGAATATTATGACACTTTTACCTTCATTATTGGTAAGCACTACCACCTCTATGAATTTTGAGACATAGTCCATAGCAACCAAAATATACTTATTACATAAGAACTGATGAACAATCCTATAAAGTCTATTCCCCATATGTTAAACAACTCAATCACCATGATGGGGTTGAAAGGGAGCTCATACTTGTGGGAAACACCACCCTCTCTTTGGCACCTATCACAAGACTTAGCATAGTCATAGGTATCTTGGTGGATGGTTAGTCAATAGCAGCCACACTGAAAGATCTTATGTGTTGTCCGAGATGCTTATCATCTCTACCTCAGGAACATAGTGACAAATAATCCCATCTTTACATATGTGAAATAAATACGGATCATCCCAAAAAACATTTCTCACATCTAGTGAGAGGTCAAGGTCAGTAGCACAACCTCACTAACTAAGTAGTTCGCATAATCTGTGAACCATGGTGTCAAATCATGAGATGCAGCCCACACTCTCTTATCAGGGAAAAAATAGTAATCTCCACCCCATCATTGAACTTTTCCATGGCCTCGTCCTCAAGTCTATATAGGTAGTCTGCAGGCTAATTCTCTATCCCATTTTTGACAATCACCTCAAAATCAAACTCTTGAAGAAGAAGTACCCCATCAACTCAATCTTGGTTTTGCATATTTCATTGCCATTGACTTCTTTAATGCTGAGTGGTTAGCATGTACAATGACTTTGGTCCCCAAAAGATATTTGAACTTCTTGAATGCAAAGACCACTTCAAGTAACTCCTTCTTAGTGATAATGTAGTTTTTCTATGTTGCATTTAGGGCTTTGCTAGCATAGTAGATGGGATATAGAATCTTCTCTCTTTGCTATCCCAACAGCACACCAAGTAACACCTGACCTGCATCACACATGATTTCAAAAGGTTGAGTCCAATCTGGAGCAACTATGATAGGCGCCAATATTAACTGCTACTTCAACCCCTTAAATGCTTTCAAACATACATCATCAAACATGAACTTAGCATCCTTGTCAAGTAGCTTGCACAAGGGATATGAAATCTTTGACAAGTCATTAGTGAAGTGCTAGTAGAAGCATGTATCTCCTAAGAAACTTCTCACACCTTTAACAGAGATAGGTGGAGGAAGCTTCTCAATAACTTCAAATTTGGCTTTATCAATGTCAATACCTTTGATAGAGATCTGATGTCCTAACACAATACCTTCCTTTACCATTAATTGATATTTTTCCTAATTTAGCATAAAATGATATTCTTCACTTCTCTGAAGCACATCATACAAATATCTCAAACAATCCTCAAATGAATCTCTAACTACACTGAAGTTATCCACAAACACCTCAATAGTGTCCTTCTACCATGCCTAAGAAAATAGATATCATGCATCTATGTAATGTTGTTGATGCATTACACAATTCAAATGGAATCCTTTTTAATGCAAAGCTGCCATAGGTACATGTAAAGGTCATCTTCTCTTGGTCCTCTAGAACAATAAAAACCTAACTGTAGCCTGAATAACCATCAAGAAAATAGTACAAATATTTACCCGCCAAGCGATCTAAGCATCTGGTCCATGAACGACATAGGGAACTCAGTCGATGCATTAAGTTTGCGATAGTCTATACAAACCCTCCAGCCTGTGACTAGTCTCATAGGAATCAACTCATTGCTTACATTTGGAAGCACAGTGACACCTCTCTTCTTGAGGACTCATCCATTCACTATCAAAAATTGGATATATCAAACCTGCGTCCAACTACTTAATGATTTCTTCACACACAACCTCTTACATCGATAGGTTGAAATGTCTTTGGTCTTTAATACTCAGCTTATAATCATTGACTAGTTGAATCTTGTGAGTGTATATATTGGTGGGATGCCAATGATGTTTGCAAACGTCCATCTAATAGCCTCTTTGAATTGCTTGAGTATCGAAACTAATGCTTCTATCTGTTCATCATTAAGATTTGCAGATATATTAATATACAAAGAATTGTATGTACCCAAAACCACATACCTCAGATGGGCTAGAAGAACCATCAATTCCAATACAGGTGGCTCCTCAATGGATGGCCAAGTAGGTAGGGACTCATGATTCTTCAAATCCAACTCAAGCTTGAGATCGTGCTTGTAATAACCATGTGCTCCAAGTGCCTTAACCATCTTATCATAGTTTGGATGCCATCACTCTAAAAGTTCATCAATATAGCCTCAAGTTTTGACACCCAATCTTTCCTCAATTGCTATATCCGGTTGCACTTCATCAAGGCTCTCGATTATAGGGACCACTTTCAGATCATCAGGTCTCTTCATGGAGTAGCAGACATTGAATACAAATTCTTTATCTTTTAATCTAAACTTGTGTTGACCTAACTCCACATCTACTATTCACTATCAAGTATCATGAAGTCTGCAGGGAATATAGAATTCTCAGCTCAGAGTAACACATCATAGAGTATCCCCACAGGCTACTTCATAGTCCTGCTTGCCATCAACAACCACATTATAATGATATGGGGCTCTCAAATCCAAATACTTGAACATTGCAAGAGCTATTAAGTTGATGTTAGCTCTTAAATTGCATAATGTCTTTGCAAAGTTGAAGACAGCAATGGTGTAATGTAAGGTGAATGCTTAGCGATCCTCCTTTTCTACACCAAGGACCTTATAGCAATAGCTCCACAATAGTAAAGATCATGAGCAAGATCTTGGCTCACAGTCCTCTTTTTGGTCACAAGATCTTTCGTGAACTTAGCATGCCTAGGCATTTGCTGTATGCATCAATAAGTTAGAGATTGAAAGAAAGCTACTTTAGTATGGAGATGATGTTTTGAAACTTTCCCTCCTTATTCTTTTTCTTGAGCCTCTGAGGGAAATGTGGTAGAGGACTGGGTATGGGTTTTAACTTATTTGTTTTTACCACTTTGTCGCACACCCATCCTTGGACATATCATCCCCAGCTTTAGCATCTTTGCTTTCAACAGTCTACTCACAAACCTTATTATCAACCATCAGCATTGGTGGGTTGATTATCTACTTACCAGCTCGTATAGTCACCGATATGCACTGTCCATCATTCTTTAAATTTTGCATTGTGTTGCTTGGAAATATACCCTTCTGATGCTAAATCAACTGAGTAGAAATTGGAATAAATTGCTACTCCACCTGCTTGATAGTCATCGAGTGAGACTCCAATTTCTCATTATTACCCCAAATATCAGCTTTTATCTTATTTAAAGTCTTATCTTGGGTGTCATCTTTCTATAATAAATAATCAAACATGTCCTCAATCCTCAAACTACCAACCTTAGAATCACGATTATGTGGTGCCACATACAAACTACTTCGGTACCCATCTCTATCTTATCTTATATTTCTATCATAGGTTCTCCTTGATTGTTATCCCTATATGAAGTTTCTTTGCTATAGTTCCAACCTGGATTCCCTTGACCTTGGTACCAATAGTCCTGATTGTACCCCTGGGTGTTGGTCTAGAAACCCCCCATCTGGTCAGTCACTAAGCATATGTCATCTTCATGCTATGGATTATCATACATAGGTGCTCATGGTGGTTGGTGACTAACTACATTCACTCACTCTCAATATGTTTCACCAAGAAACTCAGATTAGTACTAATTTGTGCTAACTCTTGCATCACATCTTTAATGATCTTGGCCTGCTCCAGATTGGTACTCATAATAAAAGAGCTCTTGGCCATTGACGTGCTACAAAAATACATCACTTTTGATACTTAAAACTTAGGATTTTGTGTGTTCTCAATGTAATATTTGTGGGATTTATGTGTTTTAGTGTTTAGATTTGCAGGATTATAGGTTGGCCATGATTTGGGGAAAACTACAGAAATTGCTAGTTTTTGCTATTTCACGAGACAATCAATGAGTTGTAGATAGGTTTCGTAGGGATTTCCAGTAAGGGGAAAGTTGTTGAAGTTGAAGTCTATGAGACATGCATATGAGTTGCGAAGCAAATTATGAGTTGTAGACCTTTTTTCATGCCCTGAGGAATAGAGAAGTGGACTTGCAGGAAATTCATCAAACAAAACCCCCTTTGCAGGTCATAAACCATGTTACAAGTCATAAAGTGTGTGGTGGAAAAGAAGTCAAAAATTTAAGTAGTTGATTATAAGACCGTGGCTATAAATCGTAAAAGACACTACGAGTTATAGAATGCTTTCGTGGAGCTTGCCGACAAGTTTTCCTTGTTTCTTTAGGGCTTATTTGTAATTACTACAAAGAGGTTTTTTAGGTTACTTTTTAGGGAGAGACATCAACTTTCATTAGTTTTAGGGTTTCTGTTTAGAGAACTTAATACTTGGAGAGAAAATATTATGGTAGAGTCTTTGAGAACACTTGTGCCTTAATTCAATCTTCAAGCTTGTGATTCCCATTGACTTTGGGTTTTCTTTATCTACACTTAGAATGAGTAGATAATTCCACAACTAGGGTTGTGGCAACCATGAAGAACTAACAATACAAAACTGGATAATTTACAATCTTGGAAGGTGTATATACCCATATTAATTAATTCTCTTTGTTTCTCATATTTTCTTATGGTGGCCAATATTAGAACTCGCCTAGTATTACTGACTGGACCAAGGTAGTAATGAATAGATAAAGAGATTAATTAACAGGATTCGATTGATGTGTTCTCATCTAATCAACTGAACTGGGCCAAGGGGAGGTTGTACTAGCACTAATAGGTAATTGTTAGTAATGCACACTATGGAGATGCGCCAAGTTGCATAGTGAAATTTCCCTCTCACCTTAGACCAAAAGGCTTGGTGAACTTAAATTACCATCCGGTATACTATACACTAGATAAGAATTAGGTTATCCGGTGATACTGAGTTAGAGAATCATGGAGAACACAATACCCTAGTTGCTCTTTATTATTTATTTTCTCTTGTGATAGTCAGTTTAGTTTACTTTCTTATCGATTATTGCAAAACCTCCCCTTTTAGGGAATTGAGTCAGTTAACTACTTGGGATGCATATTGGTGAATTTGTCTTGAGTCTACATATTCCCTATGCATTTGACCCTAACCTTGGTTAGATTATATTTCTTGATAGCGATCGCTTTATCCTCTAAAATGGAGGTGTAACTTGGGTAACATCAAGATTTTGGCATCATTGTCAGGGAATATGACTACACTTGGTTAAATTGACTTGTAATTTGAGTGTTAATCCTTAGTTCCCTTTATTTTACTTTTGTTTTTTTTTCTTATGCAGGGTGTACGAGTAGTGTATACCCAACACTCGGAGTTATGGCAAGCCTTTAACTCCATTTGATCCTTAGATCCATAGAAATACAACAAGAATAGCACAAGAGAACACCAACAACACAACCAATGCAGCTTTGAACCAGAATAATAATAATGATAATGGTAATGAGAACCCACCCCTTTGGAGGACTTTTCACAGCCTCGGGAGTTCAATGCCAATGCTTACCAGTGGAATTATTATAGGTTAATCCCCATGGCTATAGATATGACTGGAGCTATTATGTTGCTACCACTACCAGCAGACACAAAGTTCACAGTCTCTAGTGGTTACTTCAGATATTGCAGAACAGTGGGCAATTTTTAGGCCTACCATAAAAGGATCCACATAGCCACTTGTGGTATTTGTCTGTAAGAGTGTGATGGGGATACAGAATATGTCTATGTATCCTGTGAGACTTTGTTTCTTCCCATTATCTCTCACAAGCAATGTTGCATTATGGCTATCTGAGCTTCCACATGGCCCGATCACTAAGTGGATAGAATTGCAGAGGGTCTTCTTAGCAAGGTGCTTCATTAAACCAAAGAGGCTCAGAGTGGTACACTAGATCTACCATTTTAAGGAATTCCCTAGTGATTCACTCCTTGCTACATGGGAGCAGTTTAATAGATGCTTGAGGAGTGCACCATATCATGAGATTTTAGGGAATGGCCTCGTCGAGAATTTCCATCAAGCTCTAGATGCTAATAGTCAAGCATGTGATGAGACCCTCTTCGGAGGTCTGTTCATGGAACAACCATTTGCATAAATTTCTAAGCAACTGAACGTGGTAGCTAATTTGAACCATGTGTGGGAGCCCAGGAATAGGCATCCAACAAATTACGCAAGCACTGTTGATAAGAGTTCTGACCAAGCAAAAATAAATGTTGATATCCCTAGCATGCTTGCTTAGAACAGAGCTAATCTAGAGGCAGGGATCTAAGTGCTTTTCGAAGATAGATCTGCGCTCGGGTTATCATCAAGTGCGCGTGCGGGAGGAAGATATTCCTAAGACATCATTCAGGACCATGTTAATGTATTAGGTACAAGAGCTAACAAAGCCAAAGGACATTTAAGAAAGCTATCATATGAAGCATGGGGCTGTGTGATGACAGGATGAGTAGACACTATGCTCCCCCCCTCACATAATTGTGCTATGGGAGATGGAAACTCAAGAATCAAGGAGATGCTTAACCAATTGGTAAGAAGGGAGAATGCACAAGAAAAGAACTTAAAGGACATCAAGTCCGACATTGCCAAGATAAACATAAAAGTCAACCAATACTCTATGGAAATCCAAAAACTAAATCATCAATACGGACGTATGTCAATGAAATTAGATCAAATTCAAAGAGGCATGATAACAAGCACAAATACTCTAGAGCGACAAAATACTGAGAGGAACCAAAGTGAAGCGAAGTTTGATGATAAGGGAGCACAAAACCTTGAGGAAGTCCAAGTACTCAAGCTAGCTATGTCGTGTCGCAACAATAAATCAGACATTGCTTGGGAGGCAACCCAAGGTAGACCATGGCACTTAGGCACCCAGGTATGTAGTTTTTACCCCTTACATTCTATTTTTGATTGATTTTGTGCATTGAGGACAATGCACATCTTTTTCAATTGGGTGTGGGTATTTATGTGCCTCAGTGAAGTTTGAATAGCTTATGGTCCATAGCTACACCAATTTTGGATCCCAGAGTTTTCTTGTCTGTGTTCTTTTTTCCTGTGGATATTTAATTTCTACTGAACCGACACATTTTAGATGTTTAGATAATATATTTAGCATATTGTACTTGTGGCATATAGCATATTTTTGTGTTTTGTTTTGAAAAATGATACCCACCAAATATTTTGATTAGTAGTTAGATAGTAACTATGCATGTTTAGGTATTTGACAATATCAGTTCTGATAAGTAAGGGTAAATTG
>DF357514.1:3753-26743 GCA_000787875.1 Solanum virginianum
CTATGTCATGTTATTAGGCGGCAAGACCGCAGCGGTGACCTTGTCGGCCCGCTTATTCATGTATTTATGCCTGTACTCTGTTCTGCGGGTTCGCTGCGTTTTTCTTTTTCAGGTGGTTAGTCCATATTATAGAGGAAACTCTGCCCAAATTTTTATAAAATGAATAGTAATTTCATGTTAGGCTTTGATTTGATTATGTTGTCTGAGTACCCCTATCGGGTACTAGTCACGGCCTACATGTTGTCTGGGTGCCCCTATTGGGTACTAGTCACGGCCCATGGGTTGGGTCGTGACAACATAGATAGCTTACTAAAACTTGAGTACTCACCAAATCTTATCTCCAAAACACCAAAAATAGCCAAGTGGAGGATCATCGAGAGATGCTTCGGTTCCTACATAGTAACATCATGTAGGCATAGAGTATGCATTAGTACGTTTGAATGTACTAAGTATGTAGGATGCAATGCAACAATAAATAAGCAACATAGTTAAAAAGCATAATCGTAAGCAATGGATAACTATAATATCAATATTGCATGCATGATCAATGCTCGAGGTAAAATACATGCTCGTAAATCAAATAACTTGCGAATATAGGTTACATGTGTAGGAAGAGACCATATCACATAGCCAAAGCAACTATTACTCGGAGTTCGAGCCATGACACCCCTTTGGAAGGTTATTGAGGTATCTATCCCTCAACATGCTAGTACGGCCATGTCAACCCCGACAAGGTGATTGAGGTACATACCCCTCAACAAGGTAGTACGGGCATGCCACCCCCAACAAGGTGATTAAGGTACATACCCATCAACAAAGTAGTACGGGCATACCATTCCCTAATAAGGTGATTGAGGCATATACCTCTCAATATGGTAGTACGGGTATGCCATCCCCGGGCAAGGTGATTGAGGCTTGTCACCTCCTCTACAATGTGATTGGGCATGCCAACCCTCAACAAGGTGTGGTCAACTTGCAACATTATAGATACTTTTCATAGATTCAATACAAACATACAATCCCTTAATCATCATAAAGTCACTTGACTTGTAAACCATGTAATACATTATTAATAACTCAAGAATCATTGTCAAGACAGTAAACCTAATGTAAATCAACCCACCAACACATAGTAAAACCCTCATATAAGATACCATGAAATTCTTCATCAAATCTCATAATAGATCATAGGTTCATATTTCAAAACATGCATAGTCACAATAGAAAAACCATCTCATAGTATAAGCTTGGAATAAGTAGACATGACATTTTAATCAATATTTTATAAAACCTCAATATGATTTATAATCATAATCCGTAATATGTATTACACATAAGTAATACAACTTGAAAAATGCAATTTTCATAAAAAGGAATATTGGACTCCCTTGGTGAAAGGACCCAATGGATGAAATCCATATACCTCAAACTTGGATTTTTTTAATGTAGTAATAAAGGAGAGTTGAAGCTTGGATTGAGTTGTTCAGATCCAAAATTAAGCTTGGGATACTTGAATTTGGATGAAATATTTGGTTAAGTCTTGGAGAGGGCTTTGAGAGTGTTTTTTTAGTGATATAGAGTTGAAAAGACTAAGTATATGTGTTTTTACGCATAAGAGGGCATGAGTCTAAGACCCCAATGTTTTAGGGAAAAACAAAAAAACTAAGAAAGTGCAAAAACACCTTCGCGATAAGTCACCATCGTGGATGCCCAGTGGAAATCAAAATTTTGGCGAAAATCATTTTTCACTATGGGTTTTATAAAATTCCAGTTTTACCCACTTTCCACTCAATTTTGCCCCCTGATCAAGAATATGAAGTTAGATTTTTGATATCACACTCAAATTTTGAGATATATGAAACTTGTAATTATGAGAATTTTTGCGGCACATTTTCCGGGTGTTTCAAGTAATAATACTGACAAAGAAAAAGAGAAAAAAAGACGAGGTGGAAAAAAGAAAAATGAAACAAAAATATTCCCCTACACTTGGTCTTGCTAATGGTGGTGGTGATGATGGAACAAAATTAATGTGGCACAAGTTTTAGTACTACTGAGACAGTAAGAGGTACAAAGAGTGGTAGTTATAGAGTACTCAATGAAAGAGTCCATCCCATTTGGTTATGCATATGATAAGCAGTGAATTTAATTCTATACCTTTCAGTTTTTTAGGGTAACCTATCAAAAAAATATAAGGGATAGAATTAAACTCGTTGCTTATCACAAGCAAGCAAATTTAACCAAATGGGACAAATTCTTTCATTCAGTACTCGAGTACTACCACTACTTATAACTCTTACTACCTTATTAGTAGCTCCAACTTTTGCTACATTAATATGTTTTCCACCATCACCACCACCGCTAGCAGGAATAGGAGTAAGAGCAGGAGCATAATCAGTATTTTTTGTTTTTTTTTCTTTCTTTCACATTGTCCTTTTCTCCCTTTTCTTTTTTTAGTATTATTACTTTTACTAATTGATGGTGTTTCTATAGCTTGAACAACAACTGATTTTTGAACAACATTTTGTTTGCTAACTTTGTGCTCCTTAAATTTTTGGAAAGTCATATACTCCTCGTCATTTTCTTCATCATCATCGTCCATGTCCTCATGATTGACATGATCATGAAGATTGATTAGTGGAGTACTGATGATCTTTGGAACATGCTCTTTGGCCTTGGATAATTTGTAGAATTGTTCGAAGTGAAACCTTTTGTTACAAATTTGTTCAATAGTTTCCATAAGTCATTCAACTCATCCAATGGTTCAATACTTTTCTTTTTCTTTGAGGACTCACCAACATTTCCAACACTACTCTTAACCTTCAATAAGAGATCAAAAGAGGTAGTATATTCAACAAGAGATCACAAGAGTTAGTATATTTTTAAGAAAAAACAACAATCAATCCTCCTCTTGCTCTTGTTCTTATTGACAGTGGTGATGATGGTGGAACAAATATTAATGTGGCACAAATTGGAGTTACTACTGAGGCAACAGGAGGTACAAGTAGTGGTTTCTAGAGTACTTGAAATGCCCCTCATGTGCTTTAGAATGCTCCATAATAGTAATTTCCATGTATCTTAAAATCTGTGCGTGATATCAAAAACTAGAATTCATATTCAAGATCAGGGAGCAAATTTTAGTGGGGAATGGCTATAACCTAGATTTTAGAAGACCCATAGCAAAAAATAAGTTTTGCTAATTTATGATTTTCAGTGGCTATTCGCGCTCTGGCCATGATGCACCAGGGGCATGGAGGAGTATATTTTGCACTCCGCGTCTGGTCCGCATCACCCATACATAGCCACTTTTCAACTCTATGACTCATAAAATCCTCTCTCAAACCTCTCTAAGACTCTATCAATTTTGTCATTCAAATCTAAGGATTTGAAGCACAATTTTGAAACTCAAGGACTTATTTCAAGCTCTAAGTCTACTTCAAGTTCACCTCAAGGAATTCATGGTTTATGGTATGTGGGTCTTCATCCATTTGTCCTTTCACCCATGGAGCCTACCTTGTCTTTTTATTACAATTGCGTCTTTTCAAGTTGTATTACCTATGGGTATCTTTTATTATGAACTATGAACATAATCCATGTTGGGGTTTTATCAAGTATTGATAAATTATGCATGAATATCTATTTCAAGTTTACTCCATGAATTAATTATATCTATTACGACAATGCATGTATTGAGCTATGAAACAATGAACTATCATGAGTTTTTTGATGGATTTCAAGGTAACCTACATAAGGGTTTTACTACGTGTTGGTGGGTTGAATTGAATTGAGTTTATTCACCCTATTTCACTCTTTGAAATGCCCCTCATGTGCTTCAAAAAGCTCCATAATCATAATTTTCATATATCTTAAAATAAGTGTGTGATTTCAAAAATCCAACTTCCTATTCTTGATTACGGGGAGAAATTGAGTGGAAAATGCATGTAATCTGAATATTAGAAGACCCGTATTGAAAAATAATTTTCACTAATTTTTTGCTTGACAGTGTCTGTCTGCGCCCTAGCCGCAATGCGCCAGGTGTGCAGACTAGTGTTGGTTGCTCCTTCACATTTGGTCTACGTTGTGGACTGGATGCTGACTAGTGTAATATTTTTCCTGTTTTTCATATTTCATCCAAAGGTATTGGGGGCATAACCCAATGCCCATGTAAACGTGAAATCTCCCATACTTAGCCATTTTTCCACTTTATATCACTCAAAAACTCTCTCTAAAACCTCTTCAAGACTTTATCAAATCTCTCACTCAAATTCAAGAATTTCAAGCTCAATTTTGGAACTCAAGGATCCAATTCAAGCTTCAAGTATCCTCCAAGCTCATCTCAAGAAAAACCCATGTTTGAAGTATGTAGGTTTCATCCATTGGGTCTTTCACCCATAGAGTCCAACTTTCCTATTATGAAATATTTAATGATTTAAAGTTGTATTACTTATGGGTATCACCTATTATGAAAGATGAGCATAAGTTATGTTGGGATTTTTTCAAGTGTTGTTGAATATGCATGAACATTTATTTTAAGCTTATACTACGAGTTGATCTACATTTATTGAGATTATGCATGATTTGAGCTATGAAAACTATGAACTATGATGAACTTTGGAGATGGATTCATGATACCCAATTTGGGTTTTTACTACAATATTGGTGGGTTGATTTGATTTACTTTGAAATGACTTGGTTTTACTCTTCCTTACTCTACACTCTTGAATTGCATATACCCTCCTTGTTTTTGATAAAATTAATTGATATGGATTCTTGAAGTTGATGAGGGGTTATTGTATGAATTTACATGATAAGAAAATTATGATACTTTATGGGTCCCCAAGCATGTATTAAACTCATGAAAAAATCCCATGATCTGCAAGAGAATTTTTGAACTCTTATACTATATTTTACTCTCATGTGAGATATGAAGCCCTTTCTTTGTACTTTGGTGTGATAGTTTGATGAGCTATTTTTGTACTCCTACCGATAAGATTATATCGTAAGGTAAGGACATTTTATAACATCTACCGAAAAGGCCATGTCGTAAGGTATAATAACTCATGGTTCTCAACTAAAAGATTATAGCGTAAGGTAAGGACAACTTAAAACATCTACCAAAATGGCCATGCCATAAGGTTTAATGATTTATGGTTTCTACCTAAAAAATTATATGGTAAGGTAAGGACATCTCATAACATCCACCTAAAAAGCCATGCCGTAAGGTATAATAACTCATGGTTCTTACCCAAAACATTATCTCGTAAGGTAAGAACAACTTAAAATACCTACTGAAAAGGCCATGTCGTAAGGTATAGTAATTCATGGTTGCTACCTAAAAGATTATATTATAAGGTGAGGATATCCTATAATACCTACCAAAAGGCTTTGCCATAAGGTATAACAAATCACGGCCCTTAGCTAATAAATTGTATCGTAAGGTAAGTGATATCTTATACTACCTACCAAAAAGGCTATACCGTAAGGTGGGGGTATGGGTAACACTCTCCAAGAAGGTTATACTGTAAGGTGAGTGGGTGTTTATTTGGTCCCATGTCATGCATGTTTTTGTGAGGTTTTGAGCATACATCCCATATTGAGTTTATGTTCATGAAATATGATTAAACATCTTGTTATTATGGCCTATGATTCTTGTTACACTGCATCTCGCATACTTAGAACATTCCAATGTACTAAAGCATACTTTATGCCAATATGATTTCACTAAGTAGGAACTGGAGCTCTTTTTTATCCTCCTCCTCCACGTGGCTATTTGGTTCTGCAAGAAAGCTTTGGTGAGTCCTTAACTCTGAGGATGATATCACTTTATTTTATACTATGTTGAGAACTACTTCTTATGTTGAATTCTTGTTACTATGAGGGTAAGCCCGAAAAGTGTCTTGTCCCCTACTCCATTCAAAGTTAGAGGTGTTGTTGAATATTATGATGTATTATGCTTATGAGCTTAACTTTTCTTATAGCTTCTACGTTTATGAAAATATTCTCTTAGTCCCACTTCCCTTTTTACTTAACTCATGTTATTGATTATTTTGCTTTGGAAACCAAAGATGTGTGCATGTTACAAATAAGAGGCTTGTTTGGGCTGTCTTTGGACTTCTCAATCACCATATCATCTCTAGGATCTAGCCTTGGGTCATGACAAGGTATCAGAGGACTAGGTTGTTAATGGTCCTTAGAAATTCAATACACCACATTGATTAGAGTCTTATTCATGGTTGTGAATTGCTCCATAACTATAAATGGGAGGCTATGAGGCATTTCAGGAAATGTCTCGCTTCTTCATGATCTATATCTTACTTTAGATACAAGATAAGTCTTTTTCCCCTAAAAATGCTCTTTTCTCTTCTAGATCATGCCGCGACAAAGAAGAAGACCATGGAGGGCCCATGCACCCATGGGGCAACCATCTTATCTTGCTCCCCATGCCCCCCAAGCAGAAAAGACTACTCAAGTTGAGTTTTGGAATGCCATTACAATTTTAGCCCATGTTATGACCAACCAATTGAATTAAGTATCCCTAGCTCCTCATGCTCATACTATAGTCTCAAGGGTGAGGGACTTCACTAGGATGAACCCTCTGGAGTTTAATGGGTCCTAGGCAGAGGAAGATCCCCAAGAGTTCATAGATGAGGTTTATAATGTTCTATCCATCATAGGTGTAAATTCAAAGGAGAAGGCAGATCTACCGGCCTACCAACTAAAAGGTGTGGCTCGAATTTGGTTTGTGCAATGAAAGGTGGAGAGGGAAAATCATGATATTATTCATTGGGATAAGTTCAAAGACACCTTCCTCAACCATTTCTTCCCTATTGAGTTGAGAAAGGCTAAAATGATAGAGTTCACGAATCTTAAGTAAGGTTCCATGAGTATGAGGGAGTATGCCCTCATGTTCAACAAACTCTTCAAGTATGCTCCTCAATTGGTCACCAAACTTATATCAAGGATGAACAAGTTTGTGTTGGGGGTGTTCGACTTGGTAAATGAAGAGTGTTATACCATAATACTTGTAAGTGATATGGATTTGTTTTAGCTCATGACCTTTGCTGAACAACTTGAGGGGAGAAACTTAGTAAGAAGAGAAGTGGGGAGTCTAAGAGGACTCAAATTGAGGGTGGTCAGTTTCAAGAAGCTCTCGAGTTTCAACGCTAAGGATCCTCTAGTGCTCCAATCAAGAGGGTTGCTAAGGATAGGGTGCCTAACCCAAAGTTCCAAGGAGGTGATAGTGGGGTGACTTGTCCTAGATGCCCAAAATATGGGAGGAAACATAGTGGCACATATAGGAGGAGCATGAGTGCATACTTTGGATGTGGTGAGATGGGCCACAAAATTTTGGATTGCCAACATGCTCAAAAAAGGATAAAGATGGCCAATCACAAGGCCAAGGTGGTCATGTTGATAAACGAGCTCAAGAAGGCCAACAAGGGGGTGCTCCATGATATAATCAGCTGTATACTCTTTAACGGAGGCAAGGGGTGGATAAGGTACTCGATGTTACTACCAGTATGTTAATGGTTTTTTTAATTATTGATGTGTATGCATTGATAGGTTTGGGTGTCGCTCTTTCTTTTATTACTCCTTTCATTGCCAACAAGTTTCTTGCATGTTCCTAATTGTTATGTGAACCTTTTAAGTGGCTACCCTCATTGGTGAGTTCATTGTTGCTAGAAAAGTTTATAAGGGTTGTCCCATGTCCTTATTGCATAAAGTATGGTCTTGTTATTTTGTTGAACTTGACATGATAGGTTTTGAGATTATTCTTAGAGTGGATTGATTACATGCATATTATGTTTCCATTAATTGTAGAACCTGTAAAGTTAGATTTCAATTTCCTAATAAATTCGTACTTGAGTGGGAAAGTTGTAATGTTGTAGTTAACGGTAGATTCATTTCTTGTTTTAAGGCCCAAATTGATCTCTAAGCATTGCATTACCATCTCGTAAGAATTAGGGATGTGGAGTCAAAAATCATTCCTATTGAGTTAGTTCCGGTGGTCAATGAGTTTCTTGATATCCTTCCCGATAGGAGATAGTTACTTTTCTAAGATTGATCTTTGGGTCGAGTAGCACCAAGTGAGGGTGAGAGAGTGTGTTTTTTCCCAAGACAACTTTTCGGACTAGGTATGGGCATTTTGAATTTGTGGTAATGCCTCTTGGCTTGACTAAGGCACTGGTAATATTTATGGATCTCATAATTAGGGTGTTTAAACAGTACCTTGATATGTTTGTGTTTGTTTTATTGATGATATATTGATTTATGTTCGGCATGAAAGAGAGCATGTGGATCATTTGATGGTGGTCTTGCAAATCTTGAGGGGTGAGAAGTTGATTGTCAAATATGGAAAGTGTGAATTTTTGGGTAGCAAAAAGTGGTTAGAGAAGTACACCGGTTCACTGGCTTGGTGACGAGCTTGGATAAGTTGAGAATAATAGTGTAGTGGATTTTTTTATGGTTCCATATCTTTTTTTGTTGAAGAGGTCATGTTAAAGCAAAACCTTGATTCCGCCTTGCTAGAGTTGAAGGCTTTGGGTGAAGGATGGTAAAATGGAGGTTTTCTCCCAAGGGAGAGATGGCGTTCTTAGGTACCAAGGTAGGCTATGTATGCTTAATGTTGATGATTGGGTTTACTTGAAAGTTCCACCCATGAAGGGTGTGGTCCGATTAGGAAACAGAGGGAAATTTTGCCCAAGGATTGTTGGTCCTTGTAGGGTGTTCGGGAGAATTGTAAGGTTACTTATTAGATGGAGTTGCCTATGGGTATGAACATGGTTCATCTGGTCCTTCATGTTGTAGAGGAAGTGTGTGGGTGACCAAGTACTATAGAGCCCTTTGAGGTTGGAGGTGTTGTGAAGGATAATTTACCTATGAGGAGGTCCCACTACAGATATTTGATAGACATGTGGAAAGACTGAGGAAGAAAGATGTAGTATCCATCAAGGTCCTTTGCGAGAATCAACTGCTTGAAAGTGTCACTTGGGGAGTCAAAGTGGACTTGAAGAAACGATATCCATACCTCCTTCTTTCGATTCAATCTTAAGATAGCAAACTAAATCCTTTATGTGATTCCAAGTCTTAAGTTTCAGCCTGCATGACATTTTTTTGCGTGCATTCATACTCACAGTAGCAAATTTATAGTGATTTTTGACATTCATATTGGATGTTTTGAAAATGGTGTCTAAGTGCATTTTTTGTATTCGTGTTGTGCTGGTAATCTCATCATTTCATCTCTTATGTATGTCTCTTTGACATTCGGGGATGAATGTTCCCAAGGGGGAGATATTGAAATGCCCCTAATGTGCTTCGAAAAGTCCTATAATCATAATTTCCATATATCTTAAAATATGTGCGTGCTTTCGAAAATTCAACTTCATATTCTTGATCAATGAGAAAAATTGAGTAGAAATAGGTATAACCCTGGTTTTTAAAGACTCATAGTGAAAAATAAATTTCACTAATTTTTCATGGGACAGTGTCTGTCCGCACCCTGGCTGCGACGCGCCAGGGGCGCTAACTTGTATTGGTTGTTGCTCCATATTTTGTCTGTATCACAGACTGTATACAGACCAGTGTAATATTTTCCCTTTTTTCATATTTTGTCCAAGAAATTATGGTCATAACTTAATGCCCATTTAAGCGTGAAATATCCCATACCTAGAAATTTTTCAACTCTATATCACTCAAAAACCCTCTCTAAAACCTCTCCAAGACTTTAGCAAATCTCTCACTCAAATTCAAGAATTTCGAGCTCAATTTTAGAACTCATGGATCCACTCCAATCTTTATGTTTCCTCCAAGCTTATCTCAAGAAAAACACTAGTTTGAAATATGTGGATTTCATCTATTGGGTCCTTTCACTTATCGAGTCCAACCTTTCTATTTTATAAAATATTTCATGATTTCAAGTTGTAATAATTATAGATATCCCAAATTATGTTGGAGTTTTGTCAAGTATTGTTGAATATACATGAACATCTATTTTAAGCTTATATTATGAGTTGATCTTCATCTATTTAAATTATGCATGATTTGAGCAATGAAAACTATGAACTATGATGAACTTTTGATATGGATTTCATGATACCTAATTTAGGGTTTTACTACGTCATTGGTGGGTTGATTTGATTGACTTTGAAATGATTTGGTTTTACTCCTTACTTTACACTCTTGAATTGCATATACCCACCATGGGTTTGATAAAATTACTTGGTATGCATTCTAGAAGTTGATGAGGGGTCATAGTATGAATATACATAATTAGCATGTTATGATACTCTATAGGTCCCCAAACATGTATTAAACTTACAAAAAGTTCCCATGAACTATAAGAGAATTTTTGAACCCTTATACTATGTTTTACTCTCATTTGAGATGTGATGCCCTTTCTTGGTTCTTAGGTGTGATTGTTTGATGAGCTATTTTTGTACTCCTACTAAAAAGATTATATCATAATGTAAGGATATCTTATAAACTCTACCGAAAAGGCCATGCTATAAGATATAATAACTCATGGTTCTTACCCAAAAAAGCATATTGTAATGTAAGGACAACTTAAAATACCTACCCAAAAGGCGATGCCGTAAGGTGTAATGATTCATGGTTCCTACGTAAAATATTTTATCGCAAAGTAAGGACATCTCATAACATCCACCGAAAAGACCATGTTGTAAGGTATATTAACTCATAGTTCTTACTCAAAAGATTATATCATAAGGTAAGGACAACTTAAAACACCTACTAAAAAGACCATGTCATAATGTATAATAATTCATGGTTCCTACCTTAAAGATTTTATCGTAAGGTAAGGACATCCTATAACACCAACCGAAAAGGCTATGCCGTAAGGTATAACAAACCATGGCCCTTACCTAAAAGATTATATCATATGGTAAGAGACATCTTATACTACCTACCAAAAAGGATATGCCATAAGGTGGGGGTATGGGTAACACTCTCCAAAAAGATTATACCGTAAGATGAATGGGTGTTTATGTGGGCCTATCTCATGCATATTTATGCAAGGTTTTGAGTATATATTCCATATTGAGTTTATTTTCATTGAATATGATTAAGCATCTTGTTATTATGGCCTATGATTCTTTTTGTGTTGCATCCCACATACTTAGTATATTTAAACGTACTAACGCATACTCTATGCCTATACGATTTCACAAGTAGGAACTGGAGCTCCTGTTTATCCTCCTCCTCCATGTGGCTAGTTTGGTTCTCCAAGAAAGCTTTGGTGAGTCCTCCACTCTGAGGATGATATCCACTTGATTTCATGCTATATTGAGACCTATTTCTTATGTTGGATTCTCGCTATTATGCGGGTGAGCTCGGAAAGTGTCTTGGCCCCCACTCCATTCAAAGTTAGAGGTGTTGTTGGATATTATGATGTATTAATGCTTATGAGCTTGACTCTTCTTGTTGCTTCTTTGTTTATGAAAATATTCTCTTAGTCTTGCTTCCCATTTTACTTGACTCTAGTTATTGATTATTTTACTTCCACAACCAAGGATGTGTGCATTTTATGATCAAGAGGCTTGTTTAGGTTATCTTCGGACTTCTCATTTGCCGTGTCACATCTAGACCCTAGGCTTGGGTCGTGACACTCTTGAATTGTATGAATTTGAACAAGCATAATAAACTCACTATGAGTTTGATAAAATGACATGACAAGAATTCTCAAGTTATTGATAATCTATTATATGATATACTAGTCTAGTGACTTCATAATGATTAAGGGCTTTCAAGTATGTATTGAATTCATGAAAAGTATCTATTATGTTACAAGTATCAAGTCATGCCCTACTTTCAAGAATTTTACCTCTTGTGAGCCATATCATGTCAAAGCAAGGGTTCATATATTATTATTATTACTCTCATGTTCAAGTTAGGCTCATTATTAGAGGTTAAGCATGTTTATGAGCTACTCAAGTCATGTTCTTATAAGCTATTCATGTTATGATTAAAGTATGATTATTTCGAGTATTCTATGGGATTAGGCTTAGCACTGATGGATGGGATGTCGGCATAGACTATATCTTCAAGGGTCTCTACTCCTTATGTCAAATTATGTGCCAACATAGGATTATACTTTACCCTTGCTATTCTAGTTGATCCATCTAGTGCACTTTATCATGATATCCTTTCAAAAATGGGCCATGTTCCCATAAGAAGGATTACTTTATACGAAATAGGTTATGCTCCTGTAAGGTGAAGTATGGTTTACCTTGGCAAGTAGACCACCCCTTTACCGATGAGGTGTAATCATCGGGATTCGAAGTTGTAGCTCGCTTGGTCTTACTTATGTTGGTTAAGGTCTTTTCCCACATATATATGGTCTGTTATGCGAGTTGATTGATTTGCAAGTACGTCTTATTATAAGTATTGATCATGCATGTCATATTAAGGCAATATATCAATTTCTTATGATTATGCATTTTGAATATATTGGCTTATGTCTTGTTACATTGCACCCTGCATACTTATTACATTGAAACATACTAACACATACTCTATGCCTACATGATATTACCATGTAGGGATTGGAGTTCCTTTTGATCATCCTCCTTCACGTTGCTAGAGGTACTTCGGAGAAAAGCATTGGTGAGTCCTCAAGTCCGATGACAATATCTAAGTTACTCTTGCTATATTGAGACTTTTTTATATTGAACACTTGTTATTATGAGGGTAAGCCCGAAAAGTGTCTTGGCCCCTGCTCTATTACAAGATAGAGGTGTTGGAAACTATACTATGTTATATGTATACAATGAGCTTGATTCTTTATGCTTTTATGAATATCAAAGCCTTTCCTTAGTCCTGTTTCCCTTTTTATTTATATCTTGTTGATGCTGACATTCCTTTCGTGACCAAGGATGTGCGATTGATATGCTAAGAGGCTTGTTTGGGGTCCTTTGAGTTTTCCATTTGTCGTGTTATGTCTAGGCCCTAGGCTTGGGTGGTGACAGTACTGAATGAAAGTGTCCACCCCATTTAGTTCAATTCAATTACATGTGATAAACAGTGAGTTTAATTCTATATCTTTAAATTTTTTGGGGTAATCTTTTGGATTTCTCCCTTTTTTAAAAGTGATTCTAAAAAATTATTGTTTTTAACATTTTAAAAAGCTTGAATAGTTTATTATTTATACTGATTTTTCACGATCTTTAATTTCTTATGATTTTCTATGTTATTTTCAATGCTTTTCTTAAATCACATAAAGCCCAAGGTTATTGAAGAGGTCTCTCTATCTTCGTGGTTGGTAGAGGTAAAGTTGCCTACATTATAAATTCAATTTTTATATTGAGGGGACAAACACATGCAATGCACGTACCCAAAAAGTAATAATATAGATATATATTATTATTATTATCTAAGTACATAGTAGCCAAGGATCCTTTTTAGGTCCAATTATCCCACAAAATACTGTAATCCGCCTCATTGACTATCCAAATACATATGTAAGATCTTCACTAAATTACGAAAGGGTGAAGTTTCCTTATATCATTCATGGTATTACAAGCCATAGAAGGAAGAGTTGAGTTTCACAATTATTATTATCATATAGATGAAACTAATTTTATTCACATCATTATTTTTTGTAATTCAAAAAACCTTTTTCACACATACTACTTTTTCTAACAACAATCAAAAAAATTCAAACTTCTTTGATTTTTAGTTACATCTTCGCAAAGCATGTCGTTTCTTCTTTTCCTATATATCCTTCTTTGCTTGTTTGTGTTAATCAAGATTCAAGATAACTGGGTACATTTTTTTTTTAAATTTGTCTTTATATGATTTTTTAAGTATAAAGTTTACATGCGAAGAATGGAATGTATAAGTTTACAATTAAGGAAAAAAATACTTGATTTGGCTTTCTTTCATTAGTTTTTTTATGAGCATATGAAGGAAGATGGATAGTTCAATTAGATGATAAGTGATGTTGAAGAGTATTTTGACATGTGGAATTTGGAAAGAGCTATTGAAAAATGTCACCATTATTGATGAATAAATGGTGTCATAGATGTGAGAATTCCTTTTTGAAACAAATTTGGGGGATTTTTTTTATTTTTGTTTAACGTGATAAACACGTGCAATGCACGACTTCAATCTCCCTAATTGACTCTCCAAATGAGGGTAGTACAGAATGTTTCGAATTATAGTACTAGAAGGGAAAGAGGAAGGGGGAGAGGGCGGAGAAAAAGAAGAGGCAATTTACTAAATGACACTAATGATGTTCGATTTGAAGATTCATCAAAATTGATTTAATGATGTTATTGATCTGACAATAAACATATGCAGGCAGGAAGTTCAGTGATTCCTCTTTTTTCGGGCAAAGAGGTATTCAACGTAAACAACAAGTGCAATTGAAATCTATTTTATTTTGTTTATTAGAGTAAGCCTTGAATGAGGCAAACTAATTTTATCCATATTAACAATTTTATTTACTAGAATTTGATATCTTGAAAATTCTCCACTATGTAAATACTTACAAAATTAGCAGATAAATTAGCAAAAAAAAAGAGCTAATATGTTGCCTTCCCTTAGACTATGCTTCGAGAGGATAAGGACTTACACCCAGTAAAATTAGCAAAATATCCCTAGGTGAGAGAACGCTTGCATAACACATCTTCCCAAATTTCCCTGGCAAATTCAAGGCTGGAATCGTGAGCAGCACGAACATTGTATGGAAAAATAGTCTTTGTTGATGTTTAGAGCAACTGGATCAAAAGATAATTTTTCGGGGCAAAGATATAATTTTAAAAAAGTGTGTGACACATCTGCATCATGGAGTTATCACAGACTTTCACTTAATTATGGTTCTATTATTTTCTACGAGATTAGAACATCGATTGGAAAACTTTCAACGAAAAATGTATTGTGAGGGACCAAGTCCATGACGCGGACTAGGTCCTTGACAGTTCAAAAATTTCAATTTCTTTTAAGGGTATTATAGACTTCTTCTACAACTCCTAAACTTAACCCATACCTAATACAAAGGATGAGAAAAAAAGCAAGAGATTCAAATGATTAGAGACAAAAGCTATCAAAATTAATTGTAAAACTTTTTTCCAGGTATGTAAGGTTATCTAAAGTGTTGGATTGAGTTCATCCACTTTCCCTTTTGTTCACATGATTTGAATTGGAGTGTAGGAATGGATTAGTGAAATCCTCTAATCCTAATCCTCGAGTTATGTTCATTTATGACTGAATTTTCTTGCATATATTATGAACAAGTTCATGAGTTTCTTGTTGATTTCATGAAGTTGGAACATTAATTCAAGCTAACATTATGAAAGATAAATTATAATATTCTATGGAATTCTTGTTTCATTGACTGAATCGAGATCATAGTTGTGAATGTATGATTTGAGTAACATGAATATGAGGAGTATATCACTTGTATATGTATATAATGAGCATCTTACATATTTTTGTTTGATGAGCATAATTGATCAGAGCCTAAATGAATGTTTAGGTTAGAGTCTTGAATGATTAATGAGTCCTAATATCATGCATGATTGATGGTCCTAATTGGTTGATATGTTGAGCGAATTGATAGAGTTTGATTGGAGTTAATATAAAGATCTAACTGAGTTGATTGATATGAGTATATTGAGTCACTAGGAGGACTATTGAGCACCGTTATGGACACGAGTAAATATAACTCAAACCCATAAACTATGTTACCAGTGTAGGATAGGGGCTATGCTTTTTATGTCCCAAAAAGATGGAAATTTACTTTGGATGTAGATTGTTTTGATCATTCCTTGCCTTGGCAAGTATTGGATAGCTGAGGCAACGATAGTGCAAATGTAATATCATCACCATCTTATATGTTATGGTTCTTAGATAAAGAAACTCCCAAATTATACATAACTTATTTAACTGAGTTGCATGCTAGAGTTTCATTTAGGAGCCTTGTTTTACTATACAAATCTTCCTTCCTTGGTTATGTTGAGTCATGGACTATTGAGTTGATTTGTTGATTTGTATCTTAGCCTAACTTGTTTCCTTATCCATCTTAAATACTAGCATATTCAATATAATGATGTCCATTCGGGTCGGCATCATTAATGATGCATTTACAAGTGATAAGGGCTTTTAGCAAGTGCATCATTAAATTCCAGAATCTTGTTTCTAGATTTGGTGAGCCTTGATGAGCCTTTTTCTCTCTTTTATTAAGTATTATAAGTATTTAATTTGGAGGTAGCCAGGGACTTGTCTTGGAACCTCCTAGATTGTAAAGAGGATTCATAGACATTGAGTAGAGATAGCCGATCATTATTTCTTTTTCAAATATTGTTCATTGGAAAATATTATTGAAAGATACTTATTTGAATTGATAGCTTTTGTTGAGCATTGTTTCGTTGTTGAGTATGATGTGATAATGAGGCCAGGTGGTTATCTTGAGGAATCAGTAATGGTTCTTCAAGTGTCGATCACTCCAAGGGTACCCTCCTAGGTATGACAAACTTTAAATCAAAGCACAGTGTTCAAGAGTCTTGGAGAGTCTATGAAGTCGTGTCTAGTAGATTCTTCTTTATAGATGTGTTGTGCACCACATTTATAAGCAAGAGACTATAGGACATTAAGAATGGTTACCTCTAAATACTTAAACTTTGTACGACCTCAATGGAGCATTGAAATTTGTTTCTAGAAAAGTTTTGGACCAAGGTGGCGCTCCATGGGAGTCCTCACAGTCTGTGTGAGGTCACACAGCTGTGTAGAGACTCCATGTAGTAGCGCTTTGCCTTTAGAGGATGTTTGACCTTAAACGTGGTATTTTAGACAAAGGCACACCACACTTGGATTCCTCACGGTCCATGTGACACTTTATACACTATTTGATAGGCCGTGTGGTGGCCTTGGCATGAAATCCCATAATATTTGGACCAAGTATGGTCACACGGCGAAGGTCATAGCTTTTAGGGGTGTTACGGCCTGTATGGCCACCCGTAAGGCTTCTGGAGTAAATTTTTTCTAAGTATGGAACCAACATCTCGTAACTTGATCATGGAAATTTTCTAAGGAGCGCGATACGAGTAGTTTCATGGCCCTTGTGATACTACACGAACCGTGTGGCCTCCTATGAAGGTGATTTCATTGAAAAATTCTAAGTATGGGATCTCCAAGCTCAAGCTAAGTTCCCTTTCAAGCTCTCAATTAATCCTTATTTATGCTGGTTAAGGCCATCATGGTTCTCTGCTATCAAGCCAAGTTCAAAGGAATTCCATTGGTTAAGTTTTTCACAAGTACCAATAGAAGGGTCAACTTTAAATGGTCATATCTCTTAGCACAAAATTAACTAGGTGGCCTATAACCTAGCAAATTAAATCTCTTTACATTAACTTTCTAATGCATCCGGTGTCACCTCATTTCGAGTTCAGAACAAGAAGTTTTGCTCTTTTTCGTAGAATCTGTCTTGGCTAGAAGGTGTGCCTTCATGGACCATGAAGAGCTTCATGACCCATGACACTAGCCATGAGAAGTTCTGGGTAAAATTTAAAGGATCATTTTATTTAGATGTTTTTGATATGTTGAACCATGCCCAAGGCTTTTTAAGACCTTTAAACCCCCCTTTACATTCCTAAACCTCTCCTACACTAATTCTAAACCCTCATTCAATACTAACCCTTAGTCTCTAGAATCAAACTCTCAAAATTTCTCTTCAAATTCCTTCATTTGTCAAGGTATGTGGGTTTTGATCCTTGGTTCCTTCCAATCAAGGAGACCCAAACTCTTTTCAAGCTAATTTTCATAAATTTACTTTAAATATGAGTTTTCAGTATTATGCATATTTAAATTCAATTGGTGTGTGGGCTATACTTTATTTATGATTTAAAGTTACTTTAAACCCTATTATGATTGTTTACATTAAATTTATAAAGACATGAATGTGCATGTCCTTTTCAAATTTTTGTTTATGCATGGGCAGTCTATATTATATTTTAAATATGAATTTTACTTATATTTTTACTTAAATCTTATAATGTATTGTTGAATTTAGTTTGAATCTATATTACCCATGCCATTCTCATCTCATCCACAATATATGCATTCATGAACAATGAATTTTATGAAAGTTATTAAGTGGGTTAATCCCAATTATGTTTATATATATGATTTTGGATTAGATATTGGTTATGAGAAGAATGTGATCATATATATGTCTATGATTATAGCTCTTTGAGTATTTTGGGTGCTTGCATCATTTTGTATATATGAATGAGTTATTCCTATTCATGTGTATTATGAACTATGAACTTAGATTTCGCATTTGAGTAGGTTTCGCATTTGAGCCTAAGTATGAATTATTATGAATGGTGTTTGGCTTTTGAGCCCAATTGTGCAGTGAATGGATTTGAAATGACTATTGCATCTTTTGAAACTATGTATATGTATAAGTATTATTGTGGGATGATGACCTAGCACTAATGGATTAAGGGTTTCCTCCCATTTCTTGAACTATGTGCCTAACATAGGTTATGAGAACCCTATCTGAAATAGGATGTGTTCCCATAAGAAAGGTTGTTTCATATGAAATGGATCTTGTTCCCATAAGCTGAAGTATAATATGATATGATATTATGCAAAAATCCTATCTGAAATGGGATGTGTTTTCGTAAGGAAGGTTGCTTCATACTTAATAGGTGTTGTTCCCATAAGGTGAAGTATGGTTTACCTTTGGCAAGTAGACCACCTCTTTACTTGTGAGGGATTTTCATTGAAATTTCAAGTAATAGCTTGCTTGGTCTTACTCATGTCTGTTGAGGTCACATTCCCACTATATATGAGCATTTTGCATTTCATGTATCATGGACTTCATGGCATATTGTATACTTCTCTTCTTTGGATATGTGATTCTTTCTATATTATGCGCCCTTGTCATCTAACATCGAAGTGCATGTTTTGGTATGTCATATGCATAGTATGCCCGCATACTTAGTACATTTAAATGTAATAACACACACTTTTGGTACAAGATCTAACAATTTAGGGACTGCATATTACCTCTATCCACTGTTGACGCTAAATCAGATTTGAGATATTTGTTGTGGTGAGTCCTATCTTCCAAGGATAAGCCACCATTCCTCTTCCTATGTTGCTTCTGTTTATGTTATTTACTTTAAGGGTGAGACCGAGACCTGCCTTGGTCCCCTCTTTGCTCAACCTGTGATGTTTTACTTATGTTATTTACTTTGAGGGTGAGCCTAGGGTATGTCTTGGCCCCCGGCCTATCTTATGACTAGAGGCATTGTTGGACATCTTGTAGACTCTTGTATGTTTGTATGCCATATGTTGTATTCGGGAATTTTGAGTATGGATATGGTTATCAATTGGATATAGTTATGTGGGTTGATTATGACTATTATGATATGATTATATGTATGATGTGAAAGATCCTAAGTCCCAAATTGCCCCTTATAGTGAGTCATACTTACCGGCCCCTTAGTTTTTATGTGCTATGTAAATTCATGATACTCCCTTTCCCTATGATATCCCTATAGAGTAACTCCTACTTTCCTATCCCTTAGAACTATATGTTTACTATTTGTATACGCTTCCAAACTGATGATTTAAATATGGATACCTTGAGGTCTGTTTGGAGACTCTCGGGTTCACCATGGCACTCCTAGACCCTAGGTCTGGGTTGTGACATTACCTTTCTTTTGTATTTTGAGTTTGTTCAATAGAGTTTAACTGTACTTTATTCATGCTTAACGTGTTTGTAGATCATGCCTCCTAAGTGTACCTCCACCCAAAGAGATGCTTCGGCCTCTAAAAATGAGAATCACTCACCGGAGGTCCCTACTTTGATAGAGATGAGAGGCCGAGGTCGACCTACTTGATCTACGAGGAATCGACAAGTACCTGTTGTTTCACTTGCTCCCACAATAAAAGCTGATTTTAGAGGAGCTATCATGATTCTCACTTAGCTGGTAGCCATCCAGAGAGGGAATCGAAGTTCATAGGCTCTTAGTTTCGGTTCCTAAGAGCCAACTGCTGCAACTGGACTTAGGAATTTCTTGAAGATGAACCCACCAGTATTAATGATGTCAAAGGTGAGGAAGACCCACAGAACTTTACTAATAAGATGTGGAAGGTTCTGAAAGCAACGTATGTGACTAAGATTGAGAGAGTTGAACTTGCTTCCTATCAGGTTAAGGACATGGTGAATGTTTGGTACAACCCGTAGGAAGAGGGTCAAGCTTAGGATATAAGTAGTGTGAATTAAAGAATGTTTTTCTTGATCACTTCTTTCTTCATAAGTTGAGGGATGCTAAGATTAAAGTGTTTGAGAACCTAAATTAAGAAGGGTTGACATTTAAAGAGTACAGTCTCAAGTTCATCCAACTAATCAGGTATTCTCGAGAGATGGTCCAGGACATGAGAGCCAGAATGAGAAACTTCATATCTAGCATAGGTAAACATGTGAACAAGGAATGCAAAGTAACTCTACTGATCCCAAGCATGGATATCTCTAGACTCATGGTGTATGCCCAATAATGTGAAAAGGAAAAAAAGAGGGATAAAGAAGGGAATTGGAGTAAAAGGCTAAGTCAAAATGGCCTAAGCCTAGCCAATCTAAGCAGAATAAGTGAGATAAGTCCAATTTTTAAAAAAGACCTCCATGTCTATACTATCTTCAGTGACTGCACCATTTTCAAATAATAGGTATGATTAGAAGTCTTAAGGTCAGCCGAACCTCAGAATAGGGTCCCAAGTCATAAGCTAGTGTGACCCTGGGTTGGAGAGAAAATCCACCTTGTGGAAGATGTGGAAGGATGCATCTAGGAAAGTGTAGAGAGGGACGAAATTATTGCTATAATTGTGGCTGAATGGATCACTTTCAGAAGGAATGTTTGATATAGTGCAATAAGGCCCAGCCTTCTACTACAACACCATCAACCAAGGGTAATCAGAAAGGTGCTATATCACAGGAAGGTAGTAGAACAAATTGTTTATATGTGATAGGGAATCGACAGGCCCAAGAGGTTGCACCAAATATTGTGACCGGTATGCTTCAACACTTTACTTTTGACTTTTATGCTTTACTTGATCGATTGCAACCATGTCAATTATGACACCATTTGTGGTAGATAGATTTGAGATTCTTTCTAAGTGTTTGCTTGAACCTTTTTTTTCTTGAGTTTATTCTAGTCGAGGTAGTTTATAGAAATAGTATAATATCCGTCCATCATAAGGATACCCTTGTTGAATTGATAGAGTTGGAGATGATTAATTTTGATGTGATTCTTGGCATGGATTGGTTTCACCTTTGCTATGCCTCCATTAATTGTAGGACCTGAACTGTTAACTTTCAATTCCTAAATAAACTAGTCCTAGAGTGGAAAAACAATTTGGTTACACGTAAGGGTAAGTTTATTTCCTACCTTAGGGCCTGAAAGTTAATTTCTAAGGGATGTGTCTATCACCTCATGGGCATTACAAATTTGTGGTGATATCTTTTGGGTTGACCAATGCACCAGCCATCTTTATGGACCTAATGAATAGGGTCTTTACACCCTACCTTGATTCCTTTTTTGTGATCTTCATTGATGATATTTTATATATTCTCGTGGTGAGGAGGAGCATAGGGATCATTTGAGGGATGGTTTGTAAAGATTGACAGAGGAGAAATTGTATGCGAAATATGAAATATGTGAATTTTGGTTGAGGGAGTTCACCATCCTAGGAAATATGGTGTCGCGGTATGGTATTAAGGTGGATTTAAAGATGACCGATATGATTAGAAATTGGCCTAGACCATTGACCCCATCGAACATTAGGAGTTTCTTGGGCTTAGTGGGCTATTATCAGAGGTTTGTGAATGGGTTCTCTTCTATTGCTTCCCCTATGACAAAATTGACTCAAAAGAAGGCTAAGTTTGTGTGGTCCAATGAATGTGAAAGGAGTTTCCAAATATTGAAAGATAAGCTTGTGTCCATTCCTGTATTGTCACTACTGGATGGGCTTGATGGATTTGTGGTGTATTCTGATGCTTCCTGGGTTGGTTTGTGTTGTGTGTTGATGCCAAATGATAACACCATAACCTATGCTTCTAGACAACTCAAAGTGCATGAAAAGAACTACCCAACCCTTGATCTTGAGTTAGCCGCCATTGTGTTTGCATTAAAGATTTGGCGTCATTACTTGTATGGGGTGCATATTGATATTTTCACCGATCATAAGAGCCTCCAATATATCTTCACTTAAAAGGATCTCAACATAAGGAAAATGAGATAGTTAGAACTTCTTAAGGACTATTATATGAGTGTGCATTATCATTCTGATAAGGCAAATATGGTAGCGGATGCTTTAAGTAGGGTGCCTATGGGTAGCCTTATACATTTTAACGGTGGTGATAAGGAAATGGCTAGGGAGGTGCATCGATTGGCTAGATTGAGAGTTAGGTTGGAAGAGCATGGTAATAGTGGTGTAGTTATTGTTGATGGCTTTAAGTCTTCTTTGATTGTTCGATTGGCTAGATTGAGAGTTAGGTTGGAAGAGGTTCATAATAATGGTGTGGTTGTTATTGATGGTTCTAGTCTTCTTTGGTGGATAAGGTGATAGCAAACCAAGATCTTAATCCCTCGTTAGAATTGAAGGCCTTGGTGAAAGAGGGAAAGATGGAGGTATTCTCCTAAGGGGGAGATGGTGCCCTTAGGTACCAAGGTAGGTTGTGTGTATCGTATGTTGATGGTTTGATAGAAAAGATCCTTGATGAGGCCCATAACTCTTCTATATTCTATCCACACCAATTCCACCAAAATGTATATAGACATAAGGATGTCTACTGGTAGGGAGGCATGAAAAGGGACATCGCCAAATTCATTTTCGGTGGTCATAGTTGTCAACAAGTCAAAAACGAACATCAAAGACCGGGTGGCCTAACCCAAGACATTGACATTCCTACTTGGAAGTGGGAGGTGATTAATATGGATTTTATGGTTGGGTTGCCTAAGACTAGAAA
>DF357514.1:35021-80864 GCA_000787875.1 Solanum virginianum
GTCAAAAGGATCCATACCGATGCTAGAATGATAGCTATTGTTGTAGGCAAACTCAATCAATAGAAGATGATCATCCCAACTACCCCTGAGCACCAATACACAAGCACTAAGCATATCCTCAAGTGTTTGGATAGTTCTTTTGGCTTGGCCATCCATTTGAGGGTGAAAAGTCATAGTAAGTTTAACTCTTGTACCAAGACACCTTTTGGAAGGACCTCCAAAAATGTGAAGTAAACTGAGCACAAGGGTCTGATATGATGGACAAAGGAACCCCATGCAAACTCACCAAGTCATAAATGTAAAACCTTGCATAATCTTCAACCCCATATGTGGTCTTAATAGGTAGAAAGTGAGACGATTTTCTCATCCTATCAACCACAACACAAATGGAATCAAAACCTTTTCTAGTCTTGGGCAATCCAACCACAAAATCCATATTAATCCCTTCCCACTTCAAAGTAGGAACCTCTATGTCTTGGGTTAGGCCACTCGGCCTTTGATGTTCAACTTTGACTTGTTGGCAACTATAACAACCAGATACAAATTTGGCAATATCTTTCTTCATGCCTCCCCACCAAAACATATCCCTCAAATCTCTATACATCATTGTAGAATCGAGATGATCTATGACAACCGGAAATGAAATTGGCAATGTCCTTTTGATGCTCCCTATTAATACACATCCCTCAAATCTCTATACATTTTAGTGGAACCAGGGTGGATAGAATAAGAAGAGTTATAGGCCTTATCAAGGATCTTTTCTATTAAGCTATCAATACAAGGTACACATAACCTACCTTGGTATCTAAGGGCACCATCTCCCCCTTGGGAGAAAACCTCCACCTTGCTCTCTTTCACTAATGCCTTCATTCTAATAAGGAGGGATCAAGATCTTGTTTTACTATCACCTCATCAACCAAGAAAGACTTAGAACCATCAACAACAACACCACCATTACCATTCTCTACCAACCAAACCCCTAATCTAGCCAACCAATGCACCTCCCTAATCATCTCTTTATCACCACCATCAACATGAGCTAGGCTACCATTGACATCCTACTCAAGGCATCTGCCACCATATTTGCCTTACAAGGATGATAATGCACACTCATATTATAGTCCTTAAGAAGTTCTAGCTACCTTCTTCTCCTCAAGTTGAGATCTTTTTGATTGAAGACATATTAGAGGCTCTTATGATTGGTGAACACATCAATATGCACTCCATACAAATAATGTTGCTAAATTTTCAAACCAAACGCTACGACATCTAATTCAAGATCATGAGTAGGATAGTTCTTTTCATGCACCTTGGGTTACCTAGAAGCATAGGCTATCACCTTACCATTTTGTATTAGCACACAATGCAAACCAACTCTAGAAGCATTACAATACACAACAAAACCTTCTAGCCCTTCCGGTAGTGACAATATAGGAACAGACATAAGCTTATCCTTCAATGTTTGAAAGCTCCTTTCACACGCATCGGTTCATAAAAACTTAGCCTTCTTTTGAGTCATTTTTGTCGTAGGGGAAGCAATAGAAGAGAACTCATTCAAAAACCTCCAATAATAACCTGTTAAGCCCAAGAAGCTCCTAATATCCGATGGGGTCAATAGTCTAGGCCAATTTCTAATCAGAGCGATCTTCTTAGGATCCACCTTAATACCATCCCCCGACACCACATGTCCTAGAAAGGCAACATTCTTCAACTAAAATTTGTACTTTTCATATTTAGTATGCAATTTCTCCTCCCTCAATCTTAGCAACACAACCCTCAAATGACAGATATGCTCCTCTTCACTATGTGACTAAATCAAATATCATCAATGAAGACCACAACAAAGAATCAGGGTAGGGTTTAAAGACCTTATTCATTAGATCCATGAAGATAGCTGGTGCATTAGTCAACCTGAAAGACATAACCACAAATTCATAATGCCCAAACCTAGTCTGGAAGGTCATCTTGGGAATGTCACACTCCATCACCTTCACTTGATGATACCCGAACCGAAGATCAATCTTAGAGAAGTGGCTAGCTCCTTGCAATTGGTCAAACAAATCATCAATTCTTGGAAGAGGAAACCTATTCTTGATGGTGACCCTATTAGGTTGCTGGTAGTCAATACACATTCTAAGAGACCCATTCTTCTTTTTCAAAAACAACACCGGTGCAGCCCAAGAAGATTGGTTATGCCTAATAAAACCCTTCCCTAACAAGTTTCTCAATTATTCTTTCAACTCCTTTAACTTCGCTGGGGCCATACAGTAAGGGGGAATAGAAATGGGTTGAATATGAGAGAGGTGGTCTATACCAAAGTTTATTTCCTTTCGAGAGGAACACCGAGAAGGTCATTTGGAAAGACATTAAGAAACTCATTTACAACCAGAATCGACTCTATGAAAAGGACTTTGGACTTTGCATCCCTAACCCTCACAATATGGTAATGACACCCCTTAGAGATTAACCTACCATCTTTAATGCAAGAGATGAACCTACCCTTGACTACCATATCATGACTCTCCCACTCAAGGAATGGTTCATTTGGGAATTGGAATTTAACCCTACGGGTTCTATAATCAATAGAAGAATAGTAGGCATGCAACCAATCCATCCCAAGAATAATATCAAAAACAACCATGTCTAACTCAACAAGATCACAAGAAAATATTTTATCCAAGATGCAAATAGGACAACTCCTATAGACTTTTCTAACAACATTAGATACACCAATAGGAGTAGACTTCTGATATGACTCATGCAACAATTCGGGCTCAACATGGAACTTTTTGGCAATAAAGGGGATAACAAAAAGAAAGGGTGGCACCCGGATCAATCAATGCATACTCATCAAAATCAAAGATTTTCAACATATTGATAACAACATCGGGGACCTCATCAACCCCTTACCTCCCATGCAAAGCATAAAATGGATTGTGCCTTGGGGAACCATCCTGTCGGCCACCTCTTCCCAAAGGAACCGTATTAGCATCTTGTGGACGAACCTCCTTACCCATGTTACAATTTTGAGGACAATCCATCACCTTATGCCCAACTTCCCCATAACCATAACAAGCATTTATATACCTCAAGCATGGGCCACTATGAACTTTACCACATTTGGACACCCAACATTAGGAACCACACCCTTAACACCCTGGGCACTTTGAAAGTTGGCAACCCTCTTTTGAAATGCATGAGAAGACCCTTGGCCTTTATGGAACCAGCCACCCTCTTGGAACTTACCCTCAAAATAGGTTCTCTTGGCCTCACGACCCCTTCTCTTCCTCAATTTCCCCTCTTCCAATTGTTCGGCATAGGTCATCAAATGGGATAAGTCCATGTCATCAATCAACATAGTGGACCATATTCTTCGCTCACTAAGACGGGCACACCTATCATGACCTTGTTCATTCTAGACCTTGGGTTGGCAACCAAGTATGGAGCAAACTTTGAAAGATGGTTGAACTTGAGGGCATACTCCCTCGCACTCATTGACCCTTGTCTAAAATTTATAAATTTCACAAATTTAGCTTCCCTAAGCTCAAGAGGGAAGAACCGATTAAGGAAAACCACCTTGAACTCTTGCCAAAACACCATATAGCCGACTACCTTCTCTTCCTTCCATTGGTTATTCCATATTTGTTGTACCCCCTTGAATTAGTGCGTCACCAACTACAATTTTTTCTTCCGGCCTCACACCCATGATAGCCAATATCTTGTAGACCTCATCAATAAACTCATGAGAGTCCTCATCTACCTTTGACCCATAGAATTTAGGGGAATGCATTCTCATAAAGTCTCTCACCTAAGAATCCGATGTTGGAGCATGAGGGGCTTGGGCCCCTTGATTGGTTTGATTAGCCACAACTTGTGTAAGCAAAATAAGAGCATCCTAGAGCTCTCCATTAGTCGGTTACTCCTAGGGTGTGCAGGCTCGTCCTTCTCTTGTGTTAGGCATAATCTAGCATAGCAAAGAACAATTATTAGGGGAAAAATTTACTTCAACTTTGTAGCACAACTTAGTACATAAAGTAGGGAAACATTTCCTAAAATGTCTCAAAGCCTCTTACTTATATTTGTGGTGCACAACACAACCATGAATAAGACTCTAATTGACATAGTGTGTTGGACTCCAAGGATCTATCAACCTAGTGCTCTGATACCATCTTTTTCATGACCCAATCCTAGGGCCTAGATGTGATCGGCGAATGGGAAACCCGAAGAAACCCTAAACAAGCCACATAGCGTATCATCACACATCCTTGGTCGCGAAAGCAATTAAACTGGCAATAAGAGATAAGCATAAGCAAGGGGAATTAGGACTAAGGGTAAAATTTCATATCATAAATAACAAGAGTCAATAGAGTCAAGGCTCATAACATAAATACATAATATGTCCAACAACACCTCCACTATATGATACGAGCGGGGACCAAGATAAATAACCAGGCTCACCCTCATAGTCAATATATACATAAAAGAAAGATAGTCTTAGATCATATCACAAGATCATAAGGAATGTCCCTGAAATGGAGTACTCACCAACAAGCTTGATAGAAGTCGTACTACCCACATGGAGGAGGATGCTGAAGTAGGCCTCCGGTTCCAACATGGTGACATCATGTAGGCATAGACTATATGTGTTATTATGTTTGAATGTATTAAGTATATAGGATATAATGCAATAGATAAGCATCAGAATCAAAATGCATAATTAGGCAATAGATGAGCATATAGCAATATGACATGCATAGAAGATGCTTGTAGTCAAGTCATGTTTATATAGAACATAATATATGTGTAGGGAGAGACCATTCTTAGTGCAATCCTAGTCCTACCACCTCCTTAGTGAAGCGCATGATGTACAAACCCCTTCATGAGATTGATGGAGTATAAACCCTCAAACAAGGTTGATGGGGTACAAACCCCTTAATAAGGTTGATGGGCACAAACCCCCAATAAGGTTGAGGGGTAAAAACCCCCAACATGGTTGCACGGGCCTACCACCTCCCGAGTGAGGCAATCGAGTTAAAAACCCCTAAACAAGGTTACCAGGCCTATAACCTCCCGAGTGAGGCTTGGTCATCCCCAACACTAAAGAGATAATATCAGCTACACTCCTTTCATCATCACATACATATATTATTTTTCATCATCATTTCATCATCATATAGTCATTCAACTCATAAGATATGCATTGGACCTTGAATTCCTCAAGAAACCTTAACCGAACATTTTATCGAACACTTAGAGGGTGTGTACTGCTAGTGTAAAACCATACAATTTTAGAGTGAAATCATGCTAGAAAATTCAATGTAAGACATTCAATCAGTACTAACATTCTCAAGCAATATACATCAAAAACCTTCATCAAATCTCATATTAGATCTTAGATTCATTGCCTAAAACATGCCAAAACAATCATAATTTTATAAACCCCAACATAGTGTGCAGTGAATTTCATAATAAGTAAGACCCATTTGTAAATCAACTTTAAATCATGCAATTTTAACTAAATGAAAGGTTTGGCATCATGGGTGAATTAAGCTTTGGAGATTAACTTGGTGAAGATTGGAGATGGAGGTTTGAAGCTTGAATGACAACCTTGTGATCCTGATGAGTTTTGATACTTGAGTTTAGGAGTAAAAGATTTAGTTAAGTGTTTGAATGAGTATTGGGGAATGTTTAGAGTGATATGAGGGTGATAATGGCTAAGTAACAGGTTTGGAAACACTTAGGCAAAAGACTCAAAATTCATGGACCAAAGTCACAAATCGAAGGAAAAAATACATAGAGGCGCACCCTTGGCGCATCACGCCAGGGGCGCGAAAAATTCTCTAGAATTTATTTTTTTTGGAAAATCAAAATTGCTAATCATTTGCTCTTAAATCAGTGTTTGATAGATTTTCCCCATGACTTGACCCCCTGATTAAGAATAGGAAGTTGAATGTTTAATATCAAGCACAGATTTTAAGATATATGAAAATTACAAATCTGGGCATTTCCGAGGCACATTTTTGGACACTTTTTGGGGTCATTTCAGTTGGAATGATGACTGCTACAATACCATCTACTGCATCTCCAAGTAATTCAAATATTTCACCTACTATTTCACCGAAAGAAAAATCTAAAAAATTTACAGGGTTGATTTCAAAAGGTGGCAGCAGAAGATGTTCTTCTACCTGACAACCCTAAGTCTACAAAGATATATTAACGAGAATATTCCTGTATTGGCTGACGGAACTCCGGATGATGAATGACTCTTAGTGACTTTGAGGTACGTAGATTTTCTTTGTAGGAACTACATTTTGAGTGGCCTGCAAGATGATCTGTACAATTTGTACAGTAACATGAAGACTTCTAAGGAACTGTGGGATGATTTGGAAAAGAAATACAAAACTAAAAATGTTGGAATGAAAAAATTTATTGTGGCAAAGTTCCTAGACTATAAAATGGTAGACAATAAACCTGTTGTTACCGAAGTTCAGGAAACACTGGTTATAATTCATAATCTCCTTGTAGAAGGTATAAATCTATTTAATACGTACTTTGGGCATATTAAATTTATTCTTAATACTCACATAATCTTTAATATAGGATTGGTTGTGAATGATGCTTTCAAAGTGGTAATCATCATTGAGAAGTTACCCCCACTTCAGAAAGACTTCAAGAATTACTTGAAGCATAAATACAAGGAGATGATTGTTGAAGATCTCATCGTATGCTTGAGAATTGAAGAGGACAATAAGGCAACAAAGAACAGGTAACAAACAAACTCAATAATAGCTGGGGCAAATATTGTTCGAGAAGGACCAATTTCTAAAAAGAGAAAGGAGCCATTTGGATTAAAAGGCAATCCACCTAAAAAGAGGTTTAAGGGTAGTTGTCATAACTGTAGAAAGGAAGGACTCAAAACTATTCATTGTCACTCTTCAAAGAAGCAAAAGAAGAAGAATCAAGCAAATATGATTGATAATAACAAAGAAGTGGAAAACTTATGTGCCATGTTGACTCAATGCAACTTGGTAGGAAACCTCAATGAGCGGAGGCTTGATTCTGGAGCCATTTCACATATTTATGCTATAAAAGAATCCTTTACAACATATGATCCTGTTGCACCTGATGAGACCATTTACATGGAAACTTATTCCACAATAAAAGTTGATGGTTATGGCAAAGTATGTTTAAAGATGACATCCGACAATGTAGTGACACTAAATAGAGTTTGTCATATTCCAAAAATGAGGAAGAACTTAGTTTCTTTTGGTCTCTTTGTCAAGAATGTATTCAAATATGTTCTTATTTCGGATAAAGTTGTAATAAGTAAAAAATGATATATATGTAGAAAAAGGCTACCTAACAGAAGTCCTTTACAAACTGAATGTAATGATTGTTGAAAATAATAAAGTTCAGGTTTCTTCTTATTTTCTTGAGTCAAATGATCAACGGCATTCACGTTTAGGACATGCAAATTATAAAACCTTGTGAAAAATGAGTAATTTGAGTCTATTGCAAATGTTTTAAAATAAACTGTCAAAATGTCAAGTATGTGTGGAATCTAAGTATGTTAAGCATCCTTATAAGCCTATTGAAAAGAATTCAAATCCCTTAGACTTAATTCACACAGATATTTGTAACATAAAATCAATACGATTTCACGGTGGAAAGAAGTATTTCATAACTTTTTTTGATGACTGTACATGATACTGCTATGTTTATTTATTTAATAGTAAGGATGAGGCAATTGAAGCATTCAACAATACAAAAGTGAAGTTGAAACACAACTTGATAAAAATGATCAGTAGTGATAGAGGCGGAGAATACTAATCTTCTTTTGAGGAAACATATTTGGAACATGGTATTATTCATCAAACAATAGCCCTTTCACACCACAATCTAATGGAATTACTGAAAGGAAAATCAAACATTTAAGAACATGATGAATCCCATGCTAGTTAGTTTTGGTTTTGCCTGAAACTTGTGGTGGGAAGATATCATTACGGCTAATCGAATACTCAATCGAGTTTCCTATAGTAAAACACAATTCATTCCATACAAAAAATTGAAAATGAGAGAGACTAACCTTGAATACTTGAACATATGGGGGTGTTTGGCTAAGGTCCAGATTCCTAAACCTAAAAGAACAAAAATAGGACCGAAGATAGTTGATTGTGTGTTCATAGGATATGCCTTGAATAGTAAAGCATATCGATTTCTACTGCAAAGATCAAAAAATTATGATATTTATATTAATTGCATAAGATAATATTGAATTCTTTAAAATAATATATTCGTATAAGAAAGAACATGAATCATCTAATGAAGGAACTAAATGGCCTCAACAAGAAGCAAAGGAAAGTGATCATAATAAGGAAACTCCAAGGCGTAGCAAATGTCAAAAGACCTCTACTTCCTTTGGACCTGATTTTGTAACACTTTAATTAGAAAAGGAGCCTCGAACCTTTAAAGAAGCTATGATTTCTTCAGAAGCACAATATTAGATAGAGGTAGTCAATAGTGAGATGAAATCTATAATATATAATCATACATGAGAATTGGTTGATCTTCCTCCTAGAAATAAATCCTTAGGGTCAAAATGGATTTTCAAAAGGAAAACGAAAGTTGATGGCACTATTGAAAAGTACGAAACAAGGCTTGTTATTAAAGGATTTAAAAAAGATAAAGGTTTTGACTACTTTAATAAGTACTCATCGGTAACGCAAATTACATCAATTTTAATGTTAATAGCATTAGCGGTATTGTAAGATCTATAAATTCATTAAATGGATGTTAAGATAACCTTCTTAAATGGCTATTTGAAGGAAGAAATCCGTATGGAGTAACTAGAAGGGTTCATAGTTTTTGAAAATGAAAAGAAGGTATGTTGACTTGTTAAGTCTTTATATGGACTCAAACAAGCACCCAAATAATGACATCCAAAATTTGACCAAACAATGTTGTCAAATGGTTTCCAAATTAATGAGTGTGACAAATGTTCTCACAGTAAGAACATTCTAAATAAAGTTGTCATTGTTTGCTTGTATGTGGATGATATGTTAATAATGAGAAACGACATTGCTAATAAATGCTACTAACTACATGCTTGCTAGTAAATTTGATATGAAAGACCTTGGAGTTGCTGACTTGACATTAGAAATTAAGATTCACAAAACTCCTTATGGTCTAGCATTATCTCAATCTCATTACATCAGAATGATACTAGAAAAATTTAACTACCTAAACTACAAAAGTGGAAAAAATCCCAATTGATCTAAACCTTAATATTGCAAAGAATAAAGGTGAAAGTCTGTCTCAATTGGATTATGCCAGAGTGTTGGGAAGTTTGATATACATCATGAACGATACACGACCTGACATAGTTTTTGCTCTAAGTAAATTGAGTCGGTACACGAATAATCTCAACCAAAATCATTGGATGGCAATGAAACGAGTATTGGGGTATTTAGAGCATACTCAAAACTTTGTTTTGCATTATAGCAAGTATCCAGTAGTGGTTGAAGGATATAGTTATGGAAACTGGATTGCTAGATCAACTAAAACACAAATTCATAAGTGGATATATTTTTACTATTACTAGAGGAGCAATATCATGAAAATCATTCAAACAAAGTATAGCTTGATCTGTAATGGAGTTATAACAATTGACTATGTAAAGTTAAAGGATAATATGTTGGATCCACTTATAAAAAGCCTAACTAGAGAGCGAGTTGAGATATCATCAAAGAGAATGGGGCTATGGTTGAGGACAAATCATCATGGTGGTAACTCTACCTAGAAGACTGGAGATCCCAAGATCTAGGTTTAAGGAGATCAAACAAAGTCATTGATGATGGTTCAAAATTTCAAAAACTATGATTAAGTCCATTCTTATGATAAGACAATGTTCAGTAACAAGTATAAGGTAATATGACCTTTAAATGGTTTCTAAGTTTGATACAGGGTATATCAAATAGTGTATCTATAGGATTTTACATTAAGAAATCACCTATGCAAGTTTGACATATAAGCTACTTCAAGGAGAATCTGGTAAGGCCAGTTCTCAATGCACTTATGAACCAGGAAGTGTGCAATGATGAAATGAATAAAACAATGAGAACTAAGACTAGTTAAAGGATTAGTTGTATGACTTATGTCATCTTGGTATACAATAAAGATCAATGGTTCAAAGATATCACATCTATCAATTAACTAAGTTTATTCGACATATGTTCACTATTGGAAGTTCAAAGGAAAACTTACTTATCCAGATGCAATTAATCCTTACTAATGGATCACACATGCTCTTCATGCATATATTTTAAATAAGGGTCATTCCTCATTCATGTAGGTGATTGTTTGGTTTAAAGTAGTAAGTATGAATTGGAAAATAGAGAATTGAAAGGAAATGAAGATTGAAAGAATAAGGAAAATATGGGGGGAATCAAGTAAAAAGGGATGAAGAGTCATTTCTCCCTTATCTAAAAAATATAGGAAAAGTGTTGTCCTTATATTAGGAAACACTCACTATAACTCTTAAAGATTTAAGCAAAGGGGACTCTCTCGCATCATTATCATCGCTGGCTCAGCTCAACTTCAGCTATGGCTTTGGTTCAGCTTTGGACAATGATGTGATTGATTGATAATTTTTTGGACAAAATTTATTTGTCCAATCTCAGATTTTCCTTTCTCTGATATTTGTTAGTGAATTCTTAATTAATTATTTCATTCATAAATTATTTATTTATTAACACAGAATTAGTTAGTTTAACTATATTTAAAATTTGAGTGTAAATTTCCTGTGAATAGACACAATTGTTCCCAAATAGTACCATGCCAATTCTGAACAAATGAGTCTGTTCTGAATAGGTTGATTCGCATCTGTTGTTCCTTATAAATAGAGACCCTTCTACATTTTTCTATTACCGAAAATTCTTCTTCTTCTGCATAATTTTCTTACAAAATAAAATTCAAGTCTGTGTGAAAGCCATTGTTAGTTCTTGAGTTCACTGATAACTACAAGAATTTGAGGTCTCGCTATTCTATAGTTGTTAATTTGTTTATCCTTGGAGGAAATAATACATAACCTCGGGTATAATGAGGAGATTAAATTACTTAAGGACACAGAGTATTCTGTGGACTCAGATTAGTTTAATAATTTTGATTGCTATATTTATTGTTTCTAGTTTTTATTCTTCGATTACAAAGGGAGTAACTGTTTGGTTTGATCGTCCTTACCTTAGCAAGTATTGGATGGCTTTGACAATGACAATGCAACCATTGTATAATTACTAGTTCATATGTAATTGTTGTAGATTAAAGAAACTATCAGATTGTGCATAACTAATTTGCTTGAGTTGTATTCTAGAGTTACTTTTACGGGCATTATTTTATTATACAAATGTTGCATCCTTTGCTGAGTTATGTCATTGATTGTTGAGTTGATTTTGTTGATTCACATTTGAGCCTGACTTGCTTCCTAAGCCATCTTACAGACAAGTATATTCAATATACTGACGTCCATTTGGGCCTGCAATATTAATGATGTAGATACATGTTATAGAGGCCTTCAACAAGCACATCATTGAAGTCTAGAATCTTGTTTCCAATTTTGGTGAGCCCTCCTTTGTATCTGGAGGAGCCTTTTTCTTTATTTTATTGAGTATTATAAGTATTTCATTTTGAGATAGCCTAAGTCTTCTCTTGGAATCTCCTAGATTGTATAGAGTATTCATAGACATTGAGTAGAGATAGTGGATCATTATTTATTTTTCAAATTTTGTTCATCGAAAACTATTATTAAAAGGGACTTATTTATTTAAGCTAATAGCTTTTCTTGAGCAATATTTCATTGTTTAGAATGATGTAATGATGCGGCTAGGTGGTTCTCCTGGGTAATCAATAATGATTCTTCATGTTCCGGCCATGCCAAGTGATGTACGTACACCTTCCCTCTTTCTGTTTACAACTTAAACTCTTTTGCAACACTCTAGGGCACTTCCAATATTGCTTAATATATTTTGAGCAAGGTAAGTTTGTCAGCTTTCTATTATCTGCTTTAGCAATTTAATTCGTCAGCTACTGTTCTAGGTATATATTATATACTCCAGAGTTAGGAGACCAATGCCGGTACAGAGACTAAACATCTCCTTTTATATGGAGAATTTAGATGACACCTCTAGTCCTTTTCACCCACTTGACCTTGTTGGAGAAACAATTGAGCATCTTATTGATATTATGCTTGTCTATCCCGATATCTCCACTGTTCAATCTAATTAATTAGACTGAGTTCAAAATTATTTTTGGAGTTCAACTAGCTACTTTTCACTTTAAATGGCTTTGCAGATATCACATTGTGAATAAGAACATAATTGCAAGGCATGCAATCATTGGCGTCATAAGCAACCCAGACTTGATTGCCATCAAAATATTTTTCCATTCTAACCTCATCAAACTATGAAAGTTAGAATCTGAAACAGTCATTGACTTAGCTTCTGGTTCTAAATCAACAAGAGCACTAAAGACACACGACTTTTTTAACCTTACTGCATAAGGCTACACATCATTTGCATCAGTTCTTATCAACTTCATCTTAGAAGGAAAAAGAAGTGGAAAAGAAGAAACAAACTTCTCCTGAATTTATAAAAAATATCTGAGAAGGGATAAAACTACTTGTGATGTTATTGTGGATTGCAAAATGTTATGCTAGCAGAAAAAATCAGCAGTATACTTCTCTTGTTTGTTTAGAACCATAAGCCTATAAGTCAATGGTTGTTCCTAATTCTAACTTCCATAATGTTGACGAGAATAGAATGGCAAAATCTTTTGATGGTAGTGAAGTCTATGCTGCTTATGACACCGATGATTGCATGTCATACTATTATACTCTGATTCATAATGTGATATCTTAAATGACATTTAAGGTTAAATTTACCTGGCTGAACATCAAAATTAACTCTAAACTTGACTTAATTAATTGGGTTGGTTGTTGCTTCCCAAAGACCAGTGGAGATTTCAGGAAATCTAATATGATTTCCTATTTATTCAAGAAATTTTAGTTATAGTAAGAAATTCTAACTTTTCCCAAGATGTGATTTAAAATAAATAAGAAAATAAAAGGAAGAAGAATTATTGTGCCATCAATGTATATATTCCAAAATTAAATTTTGACATCCAATTTATAAAAAATCTACAAAATTTAACTATGGTTAACAATTAACCATGGTAAGATTTTAATTAGCCCTTAACAATCCTCCTCTCTCAAACTATTAAAATTCAAAATAAATAGGTCTAGATAAAATGTTGAAAATATATATTGGGTCTAGTCCATTTTTAAGGGGTGTTAATTAGCCTTTTAGCCCATTAGTTTTTCCTCCTCCTCAGCCCTTATCCTAAGTCTAGGGTTTTCATCCCAAGGATATCTTGGTTGTGGTAACGTAGGGATTCATCCATCTTATGAAGATCTTTGATTACTGGTGATATGAATCTTGGCTCCTGTGGATCCTCTTACTCTATGGAGAAACTTGTAAGTCTCTTAAACTCGAAAGGATTTATGAGTGAAATGCTAAGCTAAACTTGAAAGTATTACTTTAAATTCAGGTAAACAAAGGATTTTATCCTTTTTTTTCTCTATTTTTTAAAATTAATTTTTGGGCAGATGGTCCATTTATTAAGTGAAAAACAATGGTCCAAGTACAGCCTAGATACGAAGACCCAAAATAAAAAATCCAAGAACCCTAAAAACTTGAACCCTCTACAAACTGTCTCCTCATTTCCTAAATCAGACTGCTCACTTTCTCGGAGTATACGATGACTTCCAGAAGAAGGTTGCTGATATAGGTTGCTCAATCTCTCCTCATTGTTATTCTTCTGGTCAATCTTACCTTTGCACATATCTTTCTCACTTTCTAGCATTTTCTTTCTTGTTGTTGATTTAGTCCTCATTTTTTTCTTCCGCGATGCTCCACCATAGCATGAGTCCACCAAGTACAACCAAAGATTCACATTATCTTTGACTGTAGATGTGTGAGTTTTCTTCATTCTCTCTTTACCCCAACTGGTCTTCAACAATCAACCTTCATTTTATCAGATCTAATCATTTTGCAGGAAGTGGTGTTATGGTAGCTAACCCTTAATTGATTCTTCTCAAATCTACCTCTGTTGATGCTACAGGCTTCTTTGGTGACCTCTAAACTTATTTTTTGATGGTTGTACATACTATCTCTCACCAGCTTATAACTGTACATGCGTCGTCCATCTTTTGCTTATTTTTATTCTCAAATGGTTGTAAATGTTTTGTACATGCCAAAGCAATTGTATAATCTGTATACTATGCTGACCTATTGATTATGGCTCTTGTGCACACCCTTAGAATAATTTCTTTTCCTCTCTTTTTTCGAAAAAAATATATTTTTTTGCAAAAAATGCAGATTCCTCTAGAATTTTTTAAAATTCAGAATGATCAACAATCTAGATAGCTAGAAATTTAATTATTTATTTATTTTTAGTGATGATTAATAAATGACTCTCACCCTATGCGTTGACCATTGCTTTCTTTTGCAAGTCTACCATTTTAATCAAATGCTTCTGTATTTTTTTATGCATGGTTTCAAACTATATATGTATGTACATATGCCTGTGATCATGTTTTTATAACCCTTTCTTTTTTTTTCTTTTTCAATCTATATTGATTAAATAGGACTTTGAAATTAGAGAGATTTAGTTATCTTGCTAAATTTATGTCTTATTATGTTGATAGAAGGCTTTTAAAAAAATTATATAGAAATCTCTAATTAATATATCTCTAAAGTTTATTTGAATTTATATTAGTTTTGCAGAAAATAATTAATATAAAGAATTCATATTGCCAAACCTAACTAGTTTGGCTCAAGGAGAATGCATTTGTTCTGTGTCTGGAATGAGTGTCCTAACCTTGTTTGTAACACCACACATCTTACAATACTAGTACTATGCAAATAAAATATTATATGGTTTGTCAAATCAGCGCCAATTTTTAAAAGTGCTTGAATCTCAAATTAGAGGGCGATATGTATGTCTAACGCTGAATAGGGTCAATTATAATAAGTTTTAAGTCAAATTGAGGAGCTCACAACCTTAAATGAAGTGAGAAAAGTGAGGTACTTGTAGGACTGAGGAAACTAGCAGGTGAGTCACCAACTTTCTTAGCTTAAATTTGCTAGCTAAACAAAGACGAGGCCCAACGTCAAATTTGTCCAAGTCCAATTATAAATAAAGTCCATGTTAAGGGTGTAACTTTAGCCCATATTTTAGCATCATAAATGGACTATATTTTCAACCCAAGAATAATAGAGAAAGGACCCAAGTACAACAAAACTCGCTTGGCGAATTGGGCCAAAACTAATTAAGAAGAAAAGGGAAAAGTGGGCAGCCAAGGCCCAACCAATTTAAACCCAATAAGGCCCAAGTAAAAGGGGCAAGAAGTTGCATCAATATCTTGGTAAAGTAAGGCTAAAAATGCCTTAGTAGGTCGGCCAAAGTGCAAAAGTTAGTTCTTGTGTGATATCGTAATTGTGCTAGTAATAGGAACTTGTGGGCTAATTGATTGAGTACTATGGTCTCACATTCTCCACCTATTTTGAGGACTGTTTTTGAATTGTTTTAAGGTTGGTTGTATATGTATATATTGTGGGGACTGTTTGGTTAAAGTTGGGGATGACTATTTTTGAATTATTTTAGGGCTATCTTAATGTGTATATATGGTGGGGACTTTTTGGTGAAAGTTGGAACAGGTTTGGAATTGTCGACGTCAAAATGTAGCGAAGTGATGTAACGTTATGCTGTCTATTTGTATGTTGTGTAGAATTGTTATGTATTGTGCCTTGTGGGATGTTGTAAGAATGTTATTGCACTAAAATATGCTGCACATGATATGTATATGAGAATATGTATTAGAAAATACAATTTGGGGCAGAAAGGTTTAAAGAATACCCTCGGGTTTATAATGATCCGCTTGCTGCCCGTATGTTATTGTTTTTATGAGATTGGGCTGCCAAGATATATCTATTGACTGCTAATGCTAGTTTTATGACCTAATATATTATAGATAAATATTTGTAGAATGGGAAGGTTATCTTGAGGTAATAGCGAGGTCGTACAGTGAGGTATGTAAGGCTACCTTCAAATCTGCATACATACTTGGATACCAAGATACACGACTTCGATCTACTAAATAAAGTTCATGTGTTGTTCTACCTCCTATACATTTTATTATTTATGTAACCTACTCCTTTCATTATGGTATTATTTTTTGTGATTATTTAAATTTCATATGTTGTATCTACAGTCCTATAGCTCCAATATTATGACCACCAAAAGAATCATCTCAAAAGTAATTAAAAGATAAAATATATTACCTATTGATAGGTGGTAACCTAAGGGGTGGAAGAATCACCTAGCTAGGGTCGATCCTATCATGGGGGTACCCCAAGGGGTGAAAGGAAAAGCCTAGCTAGGGCCAATCCAGATATTATTTACCACTGATCAGCTAGTCATTTGTATTATATGTTGTGCACAGTTTATACAATAAAGGTAAAGTAATAAAAAGAACCTAAAATACATGATCCCACAGTATGACTAAGGGTGGTCTCTTATCCTACACCAGTGTATAGTTTCAATTGAGTTGTTACTTCATATATAATATTTCCTTCCTTACATATTCAGTACATTACCTCGTACTGACATCCCTTATGAGGGACCTGCATTTCATGTTGCAGGTACAGGTGCTAGTAGATCTTCCTATTAGGTGTACAGGATATCTAGCTGTTGTTACCATGCTCCAGGTTGCTTCGGAGGTTTGTGTGTCTAGAGCTTATATGATTGTATTGCATAGTTAGTCAAGGTGGGGCTAGTCCCGACCCTTATCTGATACATTTTCTTATCTAGAGGCTTTGTAGACTATGTAAATTAAAGTATGGTCATGTCTCCTACTTTAGACAACGTGGCCCCAACGGCCTAGCCATATGCATTTACTTTTTGCTTTTTATTATTGTTTACTTTCTTAAAGTCATGTTGAATGAAGATATCTCTTATAATTTATATAGAAAGCACATAGATACAAGTTGGTTCTCCCGAACCTTATCGCCAACGGGTGCCAGTCAACCTTAATGGGACTTTGGGCATGAGATTGTTGTTACTATAGAATATTGTACTGAGACTGTTAATTTTAATTTCTACATCAATTTGCATTTGTTTTTGGCTTCCTGAACATTCCACAATCTAGACAAAGTTCATTTTTATCCTTCAAATGTGAAAATTATTCATAAGTTTTAGAGTCCTTTACATTTGGCTAATTAATAAAATATATGGGTGTTTGTTTTTCAAATCGAAAAATGGAGATTGAATAAAAATTGTTAGATTTAGAAGGTATATGTTATTATTCCATTTTGATGGAGCAATACCATAGTTATATTTAGAAAGGTTAATACAGTTAATTCAATAGATCTACTTGTAAGTTCCCATCAGTTATATCAATACCCATGCCTTATAATTCCTATTTAGGTTTAGTTTCCATAAAGTTCAAAGTCTTTCATGAGTTCTTATTTATGCTTTACTGGTGTTATTAGCAATTGGATAGTCCAGTAATTTAAGAAATCCATAAAAATATTTATGTGAAACTTCATGCAGTAACTAGGTTGTCGAGCGTTGCTCCATTTGCTAGTTGAATCTGTGGGAGATAATAAAGATTATTTATTTTATACCTATCAAAGTTGTAACAGAGGAAAATTAATAAAAATATGTTCCAATGTCTTGATGGTATTTCTCAGTTCCGAGAGCTCATTATGGAAGTAATAAAAAAATCATTGACTTAGCTTTCAGTTCTAAATCAAGCAGAGCACTAAAGACAGGTAAAGTTTGTTTCTTCTTTTCCACTTCTTTTTCCTAATATTGACTTAGCTTCAGGTTCTAAATCAACAGGCGCACCAAAAACAGGTGAAGTATGTTTTTTTCTTTTCCACTGCTTTTTCCTTGTAAGATAAAAGGCTCAAATCTACATCATGTCCTCATTCACCAGCATATTGTGATTTTCTAAATGGGACAAGTCACTTGAACTATCAACAAGATTTTTCTCTTTTTTTTAATAGTCTATCAACTTTTGAACAAGTGGAGCAACACTCACGACCTGATTATTGCATGAAGATTGTTTAAAAGCTGATAGCCAAGTAAACAAAAGGCACATGGGTAGTATTTCAAGGGAGTTATCCCATTTACTAACTTGGATCCCAAGGAATTAAAGTGTTTCCTTTGAGCTATTCTCACCATTAAAAGGGATATCGATGTTATTCTACAGAACTTTAAAAATATTTGGTGTTAACTGATGTTGTATTGTTAGAGGCTAAAACATTCTTCAATGCACCTCCTATTTGTTCTAGTCAAGGGGAGGAGGGAGGGGGAGGGGGAAAGATAAGCTCTGCTGGAGACAAGATGAGAGAAGCAACATTGAGATACTTTGCACATGTGTAGAGGAGGTGTTTCAATTCCCCAGTTAGGAGGTGCAAAAGCTTGGATTCAGGAGTTATGCAAAGGGGTAGTAATAGATCGAAAAAGTATTAAAGAGAGGTGATTAGAAAGGATATGGCACAATTTCATATCACCAAGGATATGACCTTAGATAAAAAGGAGTAGAGGTTGCATATTATGGTAAAAGGTTAGTAGGCATAAAATATTGTCTTGCCTTGTGACGCTTTTAGGTTTATCATATGATTAGTTGTGCTATTATAGTAGTATTATTATTATGCTTTGATTATTTTGATAATTTTATTTTTTTCTTATACAATTGATATTACTCTTCATTTTAGTGATTATTCTATATATTATTTTTCTTTTTTTACTTAGGGCGGATACATTTGAGCTGAGGAACTATCGAAAATAACCTCTCTATCTTAATGAGATAGTATTAAGGTTTGCGTACACTCTACCCTCCCCAAGCCCTACTTTATGAGATCTCACTAGTTTGTTGTTTTAGGAGGATTTCACAACCCAAGCCTAGGGCCTAGACGTGATCGGCGAATGGGGAACCCAAAGAAACCCCAACAAGCCTCATAGCATATCATCACACATCCTTGGTTGCGGAAGCAATTAGAATGACAATAAGAGATAAACATAAGCAAAGGGAATTGGGACTAAGGGTAAACTTCCATATCATAAACATCAAGAGACAATAGAGTCAAAGCTCCTAGCATAGATACATATCATGTCCAACAACACCTCTAAACATAGATACTTAGTGGGGGCCAAGATAAGCAACCGGGCTCACCCTCATAGTCAAAGTATACATAAAATAAAGATAGTTTAATACATAGCAAGAAAGATCATAAGTAACGTCTCTGGAATGGAGGACTCACCAACAAGCTTAAGTGAAACCGCACTAGCCACGTGGGTCGAATGCTCAAGCGGTGCTCCAGTTCCTACATGGTGATATCATGTATGCATAGAGTATGTGTTAGTACGTTGGAATGTACTAAGTATGTGAGATGTAATGCAAGAAGATATAGGCAACATATGCAAAATGCATAATCAAGAACAATAGATAGCATAATAGCAATATGGCATTAACAAACAATGCTTGTAGTAAAACGTGCTTAAAAATAACCAAACTTATGCAACTCGTTTAACATAATAAAGTGACATGCTTAGATCATCAAAATACCTTGTACTAGAGGATGAGGAATATAGCTTGAGTCATAACCCCTTCTAGTAGGTAATGGGTAGTACATAAGTGTAAAGAGATAGCATAGTCCATAACCCCTACATATAGACAAGAGATAATGAGTAGCACGTGGGAGTAGGGAGGTAAAATAGGTCATAACCACTACATGTGAGCATATGAGGGTGATGCATTCCACATAGTTCATAACCCCTACATATGAGTATATTGTATAACCCCAAATCATACTTGAGGGTAAGGAGTACATCATAGTTCATAATTCCTACATGTAGAAATAACTAAGTGCGTATATTGTATAACCCCATATCATACACAAGGGTAAGGAGTAGATCATAGTTCATAACCCCCACATGTAGAAATGAGTAAGTGAATAACACATGAGGGTAAAGGTAGTATAAGTCATAACTCCTTCATGTGTATATATTGCATAACCTCAAACCAAACACGAGAGTACAACTTAGTTCATAACCCCTACATGTGGATATGTGTAAATAAGTAGCATTGATTCATACATAATGGTAAGGTGTTCAACATAGTTCATAACCCCTACATATCGAAATTGACCTTGCATAAGAGGGTAAAATATATAGCATAGTTCATAACCCCTTCTAGTAGGTTTCACAATTTAAAAGAGCATAAACTTAGCATAAGAACCCAATAGCTCATCAACAATTCCCAAGAAAACAACATGAGAGCCCAACAGTTCACTTGCAATACCATAGGAGGTTTACATAATTTAAACACACATATATACATTTCTTTCATCATTACATACATACATTCCTTTTCATCATCATTTGGTCATCACATACATAATCATTTCATCATCATATAATAATCATAACATCATTCAACTAATAAGACATGCATTGGACAATCAATTCCTCAAGAAACCCTAGCCAGACATTTTATCAAACACTTAGAGAGTGTGTAGTACTAGTGTAAAACCATGCAGTTGAAGAGTGAAATCATGCTAGAAAGTTCAATGTAAATCCTTCAATACATACTTGGTAACACTCTAAAGTAATATACATCAAGACCCTTCATCAAATCTTTTAATAGATCTTAGATTTACAGCCCAAAATATGGTAAAATAGTCATAATTTCATGAAGCTTTAACATAGTGCTCATAATAGATAAGACCCATGAGTAAATCCACTTTTAATCATGCAATTTTGAGAAAAAAGGAGACTTGGGCATCATGGGTGGAAGGAATCTATGAAAGAAACCCACATACCTTAGCTTTGGAGATAAAGTTGATAAAGATTGGAGATGGAAACTTGAAGATTGAGAGGAAATCCTTATATCCGAATAGGGTTTTGGGCACTTGAATTTTGAGAGAAATATAAGACTAAGTGTTTGAGTGAATATTGGGGAATGTCTAGGATGATACAAGGATGAAATAAGACTAAGTATAGGTATTTTCACGTGTGGGAAGGCTTAGGCCCAATTAAGTCTTGGATCAGACTAAAAAAAATTGCCAGAATAAAGCACTGGCGCGTCGCATGGAGGACACGCCTAGACACTATTTTGGGCTCACTTTGAAAATTCAGATTATGCTATGGTTGCTCTAGAATTGGGATTAGACCTTTTTACCCCTAAAATTGACCCCTTTAAAAAAATATGAAATTGGATTATCGATATCACGCATAGATTTTGAGATATATGGAAAAATTACAATTTCGACCACTTTCGAGGCATATTTTCGGGCATTTTTTTGGGTCATTACAATATCTCCCCCTGGGAAACATTCGTCTCCGAATGTCAAAGAAATGTATATGAGAAGAGTAATCATGAAAAAATTAGCCCCAACAAGAATGCAACAATACATTTTAAACATCATTTTCAAAACATCAACATAAGTGTCAAAATCGTCATGAACTTGACAACATAAACATGGATGCATGCAAATGACATAGGGGCTGAAATATAAGGCTTGGAATCATGAAAGAACTTGACATGTCATCAGAAATGAAAGATATAGGGATATTGTTTCTCCTTTCCTGCTTCTCGAGAGACACTTTCGACTAGACGAATCTTCCCAAGAGCCTTAATGAACACCACATCTTTATCAATCAACTTTTCTACCCTTCCATCCAATAACTCTACCGGGACCTTCTCCTAAGCCAACGTATCCTCCTAAACACCCACAACCTCAAAGAGTTCTTTGATACTAAAGTAATCAACACATCCCCTCAACCTAAAAACATGAAGAACCGGACAACCACAACCATATCCCTAGGTCAATCCACCCTTATGCAACTTTACCATCCTCCCTCGACATTCTATAAGGACTCACAACCCTAAACTCATTTGTCAACCGTTATCACACATAACCCACTTGGTACCATAAACCACCTCAAGACCTCTAATCCATCAAACCAAATTCCACAGAGAAGAGGATGAGGAATATAGCTTGAGTCATAACCCCTTCTAGTAGGTAATGGGTAGTACATAAGTGTAAAGAGATAAAATGGAAGAGATCATAAGACAAGACTTTATGTAATAAGAATATGGAGCAACCCTTGTAAGCCTTTCTAGTACCAATAGACCCACACCGCCAAATCTCACTGCCAACAAGGAATAATGAAAGGAATAGTGACTCCCGGAGCCATCTTTATCAATCAACTTTAAAATCTCACTCAAGAAACTTAGTACCAAACGTCACCATCTTCCCCTTGGGAGACAACCTCCAGTCAACCATCCTGCACCAAGACCTCCAACTCTATCAAGACAGAAATCAAAGCCTTATTTTACTAGACCCCCTTCAACCATAGAAGATTCGAAACCATCATAGCCCGTATACCACCACCTTCTTATCCCCCAAAGGTCTCCACATTTCATAATTAGCAAGCAACCTCACCTCCTCCAAATTCACGATATCACCCTTTACGATTCATAAGATCTTCCTCAATTTCAAAAATAATCAACACATCATCACCAAGGACCAGTACAAACATAATAATATTAATAATAATAACAATAATAATAATAATAATAATAATAATAATTATAAAAATAATAATAATAATAATAATAATAATAATAATATATCTAAATTACGACAAGTTTAGGGTAGTGCATTGCACGTGTAGGTCACATCAATATAAAAATTGCATTTATAATGTAGGCAACTTTACCTCTAGTGACCAAGAAAATAGAGAGACCGTCTCATTAACCTTGGGCTTCATGAGATTTATTAAACGCATTGAAAATAACATAACAAAAACATAACAAAACTCAAGATCGAGAAACACAAGTACAAATAATAAACTATTTAACTTTTTTGGTGTTTACCCAACAAACAAAATATAACGGATAGTGTTAAACTCACTACTTATCACATGCAAGAAAATTTAACCAAATGGGATGAACTCTTTCATGCAATACTCGAGTACTACAACTACTTGTACCTCTTGCGGCCTCAGTAGTAACTCCAACTTTTGTCATATTAATATTTGTTCCACCATCACCACCACAGCCAGCATGAGCCAAAGCAGGAGCAGGAGCAAGATTCTTTCTTCCACTAATTAATTTTGAAGATCATGAAGATTATGAGGATGAGGACAATGATGACAAAGAAGATGATGAGGAGTTTTTCCCTTCCCCAAATTTAAGGAACAAAAATTTAGCAAGAAAAATGTTGTTCTAAAATTAGTTATTGTTAAAGATGTAGAAGCACCATAAATTATTAATAGTGATAATAATAAAAAAGGAAAAGGAAAAAAAGGACGAGGTGAAAAAAGACAAAAGAAACAAACTATCCTCCTCTTATCCTTGCTCTTGCTTAAGGTAGTAGTAATGGTGGAACAAATATTAATGTGGCACAAGTTGGAGTAACTACTGAGGCAGCAGGAGGTACAAGCAGTGGTAGTTCTAGAATACTTAATGAAAGAGTCCATCCTATTTGGTTTAATTTAGTTGCATATGATAAGCAGTGAGTTTAATTCTATACCTTTCAATTTTTTTGGGGTTTACCCAATAAAAAAATAATAAGAGATAGAATTAAACTCACTACTTATCACATTCAAGAAAATTTAACCAAATGGGATGGACTCTTTCATTCATTACTCGAGTACTACCACTATTTGTACCTCCTGCTGACTCAGTAGTAATTCCAATTTTTACCATATAAATATTAGTTCCACTATCACCACCACCGCCAGCAGGAGCAGGATTTTTTTCTTTTTTCTTTCTTTCTTTTACATTGTCCTTTTCTCCATTTTCTTTTGTAAGTATTATTACTTTTACTAATTGATACTTCTATAGCCTGAACAACAACTATTTTTTGAACAACATTTTATTTGCTAACTTTGTGTTCATTAAATTTTAGGGAAGTCATATACTTCTTGTCATTTTCTTCATCATCATTGTCCATGTCCTCATGATCTTCATGATCATCAAGATTGATTAGAGGAGTTTCGATGAACTTTGGAACATGCTATTTGACCTTGGATAATTTGTTAGAATTGCCCAAAGTGAAACCTTTTTTTACCAATTTATTCTATAGTTTTCATGAGTTATTCAACCCATCGAATGGTTCAATACTTTTGTTTTTCTTTGAGGATTCAACATCATATCTAGCACAACTCTTAACTTTCAACAAGAGATAACAAGAATTATTACACTTTTTATTCATGAAGGGAATTTCAAAGTATTTTGAACACGAACAAGCTAAGGAATTAAATATATACATTAAAAAGGACTAACATGTAGCTTTCAATTGACTCTTCACTTTTGACAATTCCAACAAATTATCCAAAGGCAAAGAGCCTGTTCAAAACTTCAATAGGACTCCACTAATCAATCTTGATGATCGTGATGATCAAGCGGATGTGAACTATGATGAAAAAGAAGATGATGAGGAGTATGCTCCTTCCCCAATATTTAAGGAAATTTCTTTTAACAAAACTAATATTGTTCAAAAATTGGTTGCTGTTCAAGCTATTGAAGCACAATAAGTTAGTAAGAGTATTAATTCTGACAAAGAAAAAGGGAAAAAAGGACGAGGTCTAAAAAAGAAAAAAGAAATAAATAATCCTAATCTTGTACTTGCTCTTGCTGATGGAGGTGGTTATGGTGGAACAAATATTAATGTGGCACAAGTTGGAGTTACTATTGAGGCAGTAGGAGGTACAAGTAGTTGTAGTTCTAGAGTACTGAATGAAAGAGTTCATCCCATTTGGTTCAATTTTGTTTCATATGATAAGTAGGTTTAATTCTATACCTTTTAATTTTTTTGGCGTTGACCAACAAAGAAAATATAAGGGATAGAATTAAACTCACTACTAATCACATGAAAGAAATTTAACCAAATGGTACGGACAATTTCATTTTGTGCTCGAGTGCTACAACTACTTGTACATCATGCTGCCTCAGTAGTAACTCCAACTTTTGCCACATTAATATTTGTTCCATTATCACCACCACCGCCAGCAGGAGTAGGAGCTGGAGCAGGAGTAGGATTTTTGGTTTCTTTTTTCTTTCTTTCACGTTGTCCTTTTCTCCCTTTTCTTTTGTCAGTATTATTACTTTTACTAATTCATGGTACTTCTATATCTTGAACAATAATTGATTTTTGAACATTTTGTTTGCTAACTTTGTGTTCCTTAAATTTTGAGGAAGTCATATACTTCTCGTCATTTTCTTCATCATCATTTCTACGTCCTCATGATCTTCATGAACATGAAGATTGATTAGTAGAGTCCTGATGTATTTTTGTATGTACTCTTTAGCCATTGATAATTTTTTAGAATTGTCCAAAGTGAAACCTTTTGTTACCAATTTGTTTAATAGTTTTTATAAGTCATTAGTTCAACCTATGCAATTGTTCGATACTTTAGTTTTTCTTTGAGGACTCAATAGTATATCCAGCACTCCTCTTAACCTTCAATAAGAGATCACAATAGTTAGTATGTCTTTTTTCACTAAGGAAATTCAAAGTATTTTAAACAAGAATAGGTTAAAGAATTCAACATATACATAAAAAAAAGACTACTCTATAGTTGTCAATTGACTCTCACTTTGGACAATTCTAACAAATTATTCAAAGGCAAAGAGCCTGTTCAAAAGTTCAATAGGACTCCACTAATCAATCTTGATGATCATTAATATCATGAGGATATTGACGATGGTGATAACGAAGAAGATGAGCAGCATGTGTCTTCCCCAAAATTTAAGGAACACAGATTTAACAAACAAAATGTTACTCAAAAATTAGTTATTGTTCAAGTTATAGAAGCACCAAAAATTAGTAATAGTAATAATACTGACAAAAGAAAAGTGAAAAAGGGACGAGGTAGAAAAAATTAAAAATAAACAAACAATCCTCCTCCTACTCTTACTCCTATTACTAGTGGTGGTGATGGTGGAAAAAATATTACTGTGGCATAAGTTGAAGTTTCTACTGAGGCTGTAAAAGGTACAAGCAGTGGTAGTTCTAGAGTACTGAATGAAAGAGTCCATCTCATTTGGTTCAATTTTGAAATGCCCCAAACAAATATGCTTCAGAAATGTCTATAATCATAATTTTCATATATCTCAAAATTCATGCGGGATATCAAAAATTCATCTTCAAATTCTTTATCAGGGGGAAAAATTGAGTGGGGGATGGGTAAAACACAAATTTTAGAAGACTCGTAGCGAAAAATAATTTTTGCAAATTTTTTAGGAAATAGTAGCTTTGTACGATGGCTCCACAACGCGGACCCATCGCAGAGCAGTGTTAGTTCTTCCTTATTTTTCCTGCATTCAAGGACATTGGGGTCATAGCCCCATGCCCACTTAAGTGTGAAATCACTCATACTTAGCTTATCCATATCACTCAAAAATTCTCTCTAAAACCCCTTAACTATTTTATCAAATTCTCATCCAAATCCAAGGATCTCAAGCTCACTTTGGATCTCAAGAACTCAATCCAAGCTTCAAATCTCCCTCAATTTTACATCAAAAAAATCCAATTTTAAGGTATGTGGGTTTCATCCATTGTGTCTTTTTATTAATGGAGTCAAACCTTCCTTTTTTTTTTAATGAAAATGGCATGTTTTCAAGTTGTATTACTTATGGGTATCTCCTATTATGAAATATGAGCATGAATTATGTTGGAATTTTATCAAATATTGTCGATTATACATGAATATATATTTTAAGCTTATACTATGAATTAATCTTTGTCTATTAAGACTATACATGATTCAAGCTATAAAATCTATGAACTATTGTGAAGTTTTCATATGATTTACATATTACCCATGATGGGGTTTTACCATAATATTGGTGAGCTGATTTATATGACTTTAAAATGTATTGATTTCACTATTTATTGATCTATACTCTTGCATTTTGCATGATTTGAAATGTACCCATATGTGCCCACCAAATGTTTGATAAAATATCAAGTCAAGAAGTCTCAAGTTATTTACATGATTTACAAGTCAAGTGACTTTATGATGTTAAAGGGATTTGAAACATGTTTCTAATTCATGAAATTATCTATGATTTTACAAGTATCAAGTTAAGCCCTATTTTCAAGATTTTTACCTCCTTTGAGCCATCCATGTTATTGTAAGGGTTCATTATTATTATTACTATTCTCATGTTTCATGCTAGGCTCACTATTAGAGGTCCTCATGTTTAAGAGCTATTCATGTCATGTTCTCATGTTTCTTACAAGTTATTAAAGTATGATTATTTCATGTATTCCATGGGATTAGATTTAGCACCAATAGATTAGATGTTGGTATGGACTATCTTGAATGGTCCATACTCTTTTCCTCAAACTATGTTTTAACATAGGATTATACTTTATCCTTACTATACTAGAGGATCCATTTAGTGCACTTTATCATGAAATCCACCCCAAAATGGAACACGTTCCCATAAGGGAGGTTACTTCTCCGAAATGGGATGGGCTCTCGTAAAGTGAAGTATGGTTTACCTTGACATGTTGACCACCTCTTTACTGATGAGGGATAATCATCAAAATTCTATGTTGTAGCTCGCTTGGTCTTACTTTTGTCGGTTAGGGTCTCTTCCCACACATGTATTACGGTCTATGCAAGTTGAATGATTTCAAGCATGTTTTAAATCAAGCATTGATCATGCATGCCATATTGGGGTCATAATTATCTATTGCCTATGATTATGCATTTTGACTATATTGACTTATGTCTTATTGCATTTTATCCCGCATAATTAGTACATTCAAACGTACTAGCACATATGTTATGCCTACATGATATCATCATGTAAGGAGTGGAGCTCCTCCTGATCATCCTCTACGTGGGTAGTGAGATACTTCAAAGATATGCTTTGGTGAGTTCTCAAGCTGGGCACACTATCTACTTTACTCTCACTCTTTGAGACTTCCTTATGTTGAACTCCTTGTTATTATGACGGTGAGCCCGGAAAGTATTTTGGCCCCCGCTCGACTCCAAGTTAGAGGTGTATATTGGATATATGCTATAAGTTTGACTCTTTTAGACTTTATGAAAATCAAGATTTCCCTTAGTTCCACTACCCTTTTAATATATCTCTTGTTGTTTAATTTTCTTTCGTGACCAAGAATATGTGATTGATATGCTAAGAGGCTTGTTTGGGGTCCCTTTGGGTTCTTATTAGCCATGTCACCTCTAGAACCTAGGCTTGGGTCATAACAAATTTGGTTGCATGTGATAACCAGTGTGTTTAATTCTATACCTTTCAATTTTTTTGGGATATTTTTTTGGGTTTCTCTCTTTTTTTTATGTGATTTTGATAAATTATTCTTTTTTAACATTTTAAAAAGCTTGAATATTTTATTATTTATACTAATTTTCATGAACGTTAATTTCTTGTGGTTTTTATGCTATTTCCAATGCTTTTCTTAAATCTCATCAAGTCCAAGATTATGGAGGAGGTCTCTCTATCTTCGTGGTCGGTAGAGTACAGTTGCTAACATTATAAATGCAATTTTTATATTGATGTGACACACAAATGCAACACTCATACTTAAAACTAGTAATAATTTAGATATATATTATTGTTATTATCTAAGTACATAGTAGCCAAGGATCCTTTTTAGGTCCAACTAGAGCACCAAATACTGCAATCTCCCTCATTTACTCTCCAAATAATCGTAAGTCCATAGCATATATATATAAGGTCTTCACTAAATTTTGAAAGGGTGAAGTTTCCTTGTATCATTCATGGTATTAGAAGCTACAGAAGGAATAGTTGTTCACATCATTATTTTTTGTAATTCAAAAGACCTTTTCACACATACTACTTATTCTAATAACAATAAAAAAATTAAACTTCTTTAATTTTTTGTTACTTCTTCACAAAACTTATCGTTTCGCCTTTTTCGATATATCCTTCCTTCTTTCTTTATTTTATTCTATACACTAAATCAAAATTCAAGAAAACAGGGTACGTTTTTCTAAAAAAATTATTTCTCTTTATATGGTTTTTTTAGTATAGAGTTTACATGCAAAGAATGAAATCAATAGGTTTACAATTAAGAAAAAAAGATACTTGATTTGGCTTTCTTTTATTAGTTTTTTTTCAGCATATAAAGGAAGATAGATAGTTTAATTAGATGGCAAGAGATGTTGAAGAGTGTTTTGACAGGTGAAATTTGCAAAGAGCTATTGAAAAATATCACCATTATTAAAGAATTAATGGTGTTATAGATGTGAGAATTTCATTTTGAAATAAATTTGTGGGATTTTTTTAATTTTTGTTTGACGTGATAGACACATGCAGTGTACGACTGCAATCTCCCTCATTGACTCTCCAAATGAGGGTAATCCAAAATATTTCAAATTGTAGTACTAGATGGGGAAGAGAAAGGGGGAGTGGGCGGAGAAGAAGAAGCAGTAATTCACTAAATGACGCTAATGATGTTCGGTTTCAAGCTTCATCCAAATTAATTTAATGATGTTGTTGATCAGTATAACAAAGATATGTATCCATGAAGTTTTAATGATTCCTCTTCTTTCGGGGAAAGAGGTATTCAGCGTAAACAACAGGTGCAATTGAAATATACTTTATGTTATTTATTGGAGTAAGCTTTGAATGATGCAAACTAATTTTATCCATATTCACTATTTTATTTGCTAGAATAAGAATACATTGAGAACTATCCACCATTTAAAAACTTCCAAAACAAATAGATAAATTAGCAAAAAAAAAAGAGCCAATGTGTTGCCTTCCTTTAGAATGTGTTTCAAAAGGACAGGGAGTTACACCCTGTAAAATTATCAAAATATCTCTAGATGAGAGAATGCTTTTAAACACATTTTCCCAAATTATTTTGGCAAATTCAAGGATGGAGTTGTGATCAACACGAATAATTGTGTGGAAAAATAGACTATGTTGAATTTTAGAGCAACTGGATCAAAAGATGATTTTTCGGGGCAAAGATGCAATTTCAAAAAAATGCACGACATATCCGCATCGTGAACTTATCGCAGAATTGCACATAATTGTGGTTCTATTATTTTCTATGGGATTGGAAATTGATTGGAAAACTTTCAACGAAAAATTAACTGTGAGGGACCAATTTCGCAACGCGGACTAGGTCCTCCACAGTTCAAAATTTTCAATTTCTTTTAAGGGGCATTCAAGACTTTTTTAACCCCTCCTAAATTTAACCCTTAACTAATACAAGTTATTTTTGACTTAAAAAGAGTTTTTAAACCCATTCCTAAATCTTCTATACATTATAACCAAAGAATAGGGCTAAGAGGATGAGAAAAAAAGCTAGAGATTCAAATGATTAGAGCAGAAACCTATGCGAATTGATTGCCAAACTTCATTCCAGGTATTAAGGCTACCTAAAGCATTGGACAGAGTTCATTCACTTGTTCTTTTGTTTACATGATTTGAATTGTAATGTAGATATTGATTAATGAAATACCCTAATCCTAATCTTTGATTTATGTTCATTTATGATTGAGTTTTCATGCATATATTATGAACAAATTGATGAGTTGCATGCTGATTTTATGAAGTTAGAACATTAATTCATGCTAACATTATGAACCCTAAATTATAATATTCTACCCAATCGTTATTGCATTGACTGAATTGAAATCATAATTGTGAATGTATGAGTTGAGTAACAAGACTATGAGATGCATATAACTTGTATATATATATACTAAGCATCTTACATGTTTTTATATGATGAGCATGATTGATCAAAGTCTAAATGAACTTTTGGGTTAGAGTCTTGAATGATTGATGAGTCCCAATATCATGCATGATTGATGGTCCTAATTGGTTGATTTGTTGAGCAAATTGATGCAGTTTGATTGGAGTAAATATAAAAATGAGACTGAGTTGACATATATGAGCATATTGAGTAACGCAGAGGAGTATTAAGCACTGATATGAGTATGAGTAAATACTAACTCAAACCCATAAGCTACGTTACCAGCGTAGGATGGGGGTTAAACCTCTTTTATCCCAAAAAGATAGACATTTATTTTGGATCAAAATTGGTTTGATCATCCCTTGCCTTGGCAAATATTGGATGGCTGAGGCAAGTATAGTGCAAATGTTATATCATCCCCAACTGATATGTCATGATTCGTAGATAGAGAAACTCCCGAATTATACATAACTTATTTGACTGAGTTGCTGCTATAGTTTCTTTTAGGAGCAATGTTTTACTAAACAAATCTCTCATCCTTTGCTGAGTTGAGTTATGAATTATTGAGTTGATTTTGTTGATTTGTATCTGAGCCTGACTTATTTCCTTATCCATCTTACGTACCAGTATATTCAATGTACTAACATCCATTCGAGTTTGCATCATTAATGATACATTTACAAGTGATAGGGACTTTCAGCAACTGCATCATTGAGGTCTAGAATCTTGTTTCCTGATTTGATGACCCCTGAGGAGCATTTTTCTTTCTTTTATTGAGTATTATAAGTATTTCATTTTTAGGTAGCTCGAAAATTGTCATGATATCTACTAGATTGTACAGAGAATTCATAGACATTAAGTAGAGATAGTCTATCGTTATTGATTTTTCAAAATTTTTCATTAAAACTATTATTGAAAGATACTTATTTATCTAAATTTATAGCTTTTCTTGAGCATTCTTCTATTGTTGAGTATGGTGTGATGATGAGGCCAGATGATTCTCTTGGGGAATTAACAGTGGTTCTTCAAGTGTCGGCTACTATAAGTAGCTTTGTGGTGTATGACAAACTTGATATAAGGGTACAGTGTTCAAGAGTCCAAAGGAGTCTATGAAACCGTGTCTAGGTGTATTTTGCACCACACTTTATAAGCAGGAGGCTAAAGGATATTAGGAATGGTTACCTATAAGGACCTAGACTTTATACGACCTTAGTGGAGCATGGAAATTTGGTTCTGAAAAAGTTTTGGACCAAGGTGATGCTCCATAAGAGTCCTCACAATCCGTGTGAGGTCACATGGCCCATATGGAGACTCCATGGAGTGGCCTTTAGCCTTAGGAGTACGTTTGGCCCTTAAATGTGGTTTTTGAAACTAAGGCGCACCATGCTTGGACTCCTCATTGTCCATGTGATACTTCACGGACTGTGTGGTGGGCCATGTTGTGGCCTTGGCTTGAAATCCCTCAATTTTGGAACCAAATATGGTCACATGACCAAGTTCACAGCTTGTGTAGGATGTTACGATCTGTGTGGCCACCCTAAGACTTCCGGAGTGAAATTTTCTAAGTATGGAATCACCGTCTCGTAACTTAATCATGGAAATTTTGTAAGGAGAAAGGTACAGGGAGTGTCATAGTCCGTGTGACACTACACAACTCGTGTGGCCTCTCGTGAAGGTCACTTCATTGAAAAATTCTAAGTATAGGATCTTCAAGCTCAAGCTAAGTTCACTTTCAAGTCCTCAATTCAAGCTAATTTATGTTGTTTAAGGCCATCATAGGTCTCCTACATCAAGCTAAGTTCAAAGGAATTCCATTGCCGAAGTTTTTCACAAGTATTGATAGAAGGGCCAACTTTAAATGATCATATCCTTAAATGAAAAATTAACTGTATAGCCTTTGACCTATCAAAATGAAGCTCTTTAAATTAGATTTCTAATGCATCTAGTTTCACTTCATTCCGAGTTTGGAGAAAGAAGTTATGCTCTTTTTTGTAGAATCTGTCTGGGTTAGACTAGGTGCCTTCACGGACCGTGAAACTAGCAATGAGAAGTTCCAGATTAAATTTAAAAGGGTGTTTTTGATAATTTTACCCATCCCTAAGGCTTTCTAAGACCTTTAAACCCCCCATTACAGTCCTCAACCTCTCCTACACTAATTCTATACCCTTATTTAAGACTACCCCTTAGTCTCTAGAATCAAACTCTAAGAACTCTTGTGGATTGGTGTAACGAAATGACCCAGATATTGTATGATTTTATAGAAACTTGAGAATTTCAGTTTTGGACAAAATTTGGACCAAGTGTCTTCTCAAGGAAGACTACACGGCCCGTGTGAAGTCACATAGATAATGTGGCATGTAGTGGCACAATACTTGACCTTAATTTTGAGTGTGTGGCCTTGGTGGGGAATTGTGAGCTAAGGCATACCACACTTGGACACCACACGGGCCGTGTGAGACCTCACGGACCGTGTGGATGGCCTTAAGCTTGAAATAACAATTTTTGACCTAAGTATGGTCACACGACCATCCACATGGCTTGTGTGGCTTGAAATGGGTCGTATGGCCAACCATAAAGCCTTTGAGGTGGAAAGTTTTCTAAATGTTGCTTCACTCTTGGCATGATAGATTATATTTTGTCTAAGGGAGGTTCCACAGGCAGTGTCATAGACCGTATGGCACCACACGACCCGTGTGACCCTTCTGTGTGGCTCACTTTTGGTTCGAAAATCTTCTAAGTGTGGGATCTTCATGATCAAGCTAGGTTCACTCTCAAGCCTTCAAATTAGGCTTATTTATATTATTTAAGGCTATCATGGGTCTCCTAAATCAAGCCATGTTCAAAGGAATTCCATTGGCTAAGTTTCTTATAAGTATCGATGGAAGGGTCAGTTTTAAAAGGTCATATCTATTATCAAAAAAGGGACTGGGTGGCCCACGGCATATTAAATGAAAGCTCTCTATATTAGCTTTCTGACACACTTGGTTTCACCTTATTTACAGTTCGAATTAAGACATTTTCGTAGAACTCATCTGTGCAGGAGTATATGCGGATTTTTTCTAAATTTCATTTCTTTAATGGCATTTTCATATATTCGGTTATTTCTATTGGTCTTTTGGGATTTCCTATAATATCTAATGAACTTCTAAGGACCTAAACCTTATTCCAAACATTCAAAAGTCACTCCTCATGAAAACCAAGCTTAACAATTACCCTTGGAATAAAAACATTCCATTCAAGTGTTCCTTCTTATTATGGAGAGCATTTAGGGGAAATATGCCTACGAATGAGAAATTAATCAAGTTTGGTTATGACACTAATTAGTGGTACTGCTTCTATAGACTAGGAATGGATACCATTGATCATATCTCCCTTACTGGCCATTTTGCTCACAATGTGTGTAATATTTTACTCTTGTGGGGTCAACACTTATTAGTTGCCCCTGAGACATTATATTATTAATTGGTGGGAAACTAAGTACAAGAATGAAGCTCAGAGGCTATTACTACATCCTATTCCCATTTTTATTTTCTGGAATATTTAGAGAAATTGATGTGCAAGTAAGTATGGGATGAAGCAATCCAATTTGGCAAGGGTGAAGTATCTGGTTGCTAAGGATGTGGCTTATGTGTTGCGGTCAGCTTATCCCTACATTAAATGGCCCTCTAACTAGATAGAATTAATTTAGATGATAGACCAGTGTGTCCATGGTATCAAGGTCACTCCAGTTAAGTGGATTAAACCTCCAGATAGTGGGTAAAGATCAATTCTGATGGCAATGCATTATGAAACCCTAGTAGACTTGGTGCTGGTGGTATCATCAGAGACAAGAAGGGTCTGTTTTTATTTGCTTATACTACACCAATGGGTGAGGGTTCTAATAATAATTCTAAAATAGATGCTGCTCTATTTGTCATTGTTTGGTATCTGTACTTGGGGTTTAGAAATGTTATATTGGAGGCAGATTCTGATTTACTACATAGATGGATCACTCTACAACATTCCATTCCTCCATAGGACATATCACATCTTTTAGCTAAGCTAGTTTTTCACCATAGATGGATCACTCTACAACATTCCATTCCTCCATAGGACATATCACATCTTTTAGCTAAGCTACAACATTTTATTTCTCAGCTACAAGGTTTTAAATGCAACCGCACCCTTTGAGAGGCTAACTGTGTGGCTGACATATTGGCTAAACATAATCATAACCTTACCACTTCACAATTATACTTCTATCCTTTGCATATGTCCAAGGAAGCCAAAGCTTACTTCTACCTTGACAAAACAGAGATGATCACATTTAGAACATGAAAATTGAAAAGGATTAAGGAACTACCCTAAGCTAATGAATCTCTTTGATGCACCAGGATTACTTTTGGCTCTACATCTTTTCCAGATTTGGTGTGTTAGTCTTATGGTTAGGATTAGTTGTAGATTTATTTTCCTTTTACTTTGTAAGGGGAGAGTCTTCCTCATTTATTTCTTTCCTAGATTATATATATTGATAGTAGTACTCTCTTAGGTACAATATAGGTTTGCTTGCTTTTCTAATATTGGCGAATAGTTGGTCGACCTTAGAAGGTTGGTCAACTTGTGAACCACCATAGGTCGGAGGTAAGGTATGGTATCATTTAGCACTTTGTGTAATAGAAGGTGTAGGTCTTTGGTTGGATGGGTTGAGTTAGATGAGATGACTTTTATAGGCCTGGATTTAGTGTTGAAGGTCATGTAAAGGGTGGAATTAGTTAGGGAAAATTTGAAGATTGTTCGAAGTCATCAAAAGTATTAATTAGATGTTGGAATGAGGGATCACGAGTCTCGTATTAGTGATTGGGTGTATGTGAAGGTCTCACTTAGGAAGAGTGTGATGCTTTATGGAAAAGAGGGCAAGTTAAGTTAACGGTATGAAGGTCCTTATGAGATTGTTGAGCGGTTTGAGAAAGTAGCCTATAGATTGGATCTGTACTTAGGTTTGAGTTCTATTTATTCAATTTTCTGTGTCTAAGTTGGGGAAGTTGGTTGTCATGCTAGTGCTATTATGCCTTTTGAAGATGTTGATGTTGAGGAGAACTTATCTTAGGAGGAAGTTCCTATTGAGATTTTGGATTAGACAAGTGAAGCGGCTTTGCTACTAGGATGTGTCTTCGGTTAAGGGGATTTAGAGGAATCAACATGTGGAAAGTGCCTGCGAGGAGTGGAAGAAAGTATGATCCGATGATACCTATATCCTTTCCAATCTACTCAAGCTTATGGTATTAGGTTCTTCCTATTCTCAATAGTCCTAAATCATTCACTCTTGAGTCTCCTGACATTACATGCATATATGTCCTGAAAATGATTTATGTTATGATGTTTTAAATGATTTGAATATGTTTTGATATGATTTTTAATGACTTAATGATTTTCAAATGATGAATTATACATTGTACCTTGGGTTTGGAAGTTTCATGTTCTATGTCAAGCCTTTCAAGCCTTCTTCTACACATTCGAGGATGAATGTTCACAAGGGGATATGATGTAATGAACCAGATGTTATATGACTTCATCGAGGATTGAGGATTTCATTTTTGGACAATATTTGGACCAAGTTTCATCTCAAGGGAGACTACACGGCCCGTGTGAGGTCACACGAACTGTATGGCCTCTAATGGCATAACACTTGACCTTAATATTGAGTGTGTGGCCTTGGTGGGAAATTTTGAGCTAAGGCATACCATACTTGGACCATACAGGATGTGTGAGAGCGTATGGACCGTGTGGTGGGCAGTGTAGATAGCCTTAAGCTTGAAATGACAATTTTTGGCCTAAGTGTGGTCACACGGCTAGCCACAAGGCTTGTATGACTTGAAACAGGCCGTATGGCCAACCGTAGAGCCTCCGAGGTGGAAACTTTTCTTTCGAGGTGGAAACTTTTCTATGTGTTGGTTCACAATTGGCATGAGAGACTTTATTTTGTCTAAGGTAGGTGCCACGGGCAGTGTCACGGATCATATGACAGCACACAACCTGTATGACTCTTTTGTGTGGCTCACTTTTGGCTCAAAAATATTCTAAGTGTGGGATCTTCAAGCTCAAGCTAGGTTCACTCTCAATCCTTCAAATCAAGCTTATTTATGTTGTTTAAGGCTATCATGGGTCTCCTACATCAAGCCAAGTTCAAAGGAATTTCATCGGCTAAGTTTCTTACAAGTACCGATAAAAGGGACAAATTTAAAGGGTCATGTATCTTGGAACAAAAGGAACTAGGTGGCCCACAACCTATCAAATTAAAGCTCTTTAAATTATCTTTCCAATGCACTTGGATTCATCTCATCTAGAGTTTGTCTGAAGAAGTTATGCCCATTTTCGTAGAACTTGTCTATATAGGGGTATGTGCCGGTTTTTTTCTAAATTATGTTTCATTAATGGCATTTTCATAAATTTAATTATTTCTATTGGTCTTTTAGGATTCCCTATGTTATCTAATATTCAAAACTCACTCCTCACATTTTAAACACTCTCAAAATTACTCTCAAGAACTCTCGAAGATTTTCAAATTGGGGATCAAGACAAATTCAAGTCTCCTTCAAACATCTCCTGAAATTTTTTCAATTGGGTCTAGGTATGAGGGTTTGATCCTTTATTCCTTTCAATCAAGGAGACCTAAACTATTTTTCAAGCAATTTCCATGAATTCTTAGTTACATTAAATTGGGGTTTTAAATATTAGGATTCCTTAAATTCAAATAATATATGAGTTATGTTTATTTACTGATTTCAAGTTGATTTAAATTATAAAATGATCATTTACATTGTATTTATAAATTATAAATATACACGTCCCTCTTCAAGACTTGTTTATGAATAGGTGCTTATATTATGATTTTAAATGTGGATTTAATAATGTATTCACTTGAATCTCATGTTACATTGGTTATTTTAGATTGAATCTTAATTACCCATGCTTTTCCCAAATCATTCATGGCATTTGCATTCATTAACATAAGATCATTATAGAAATTATGAAGTGGATTAAGTCCAATAAAATTTTATGATATGATTTTGATAAGATACTGCTTATGACAAGAATGTGATCATATACATATCTACCATTATGGCTCGTTGAACACTTTGAGTGCTTCCACCATCTTGTATATGAATGGACTATTCTTATGTATGAGTATTGTGACTATGAATTATGATTTTGCCATTTGAGCCTAAGTATCAATTTTTATGAATAAGTGTTTGGTTTTTAAGACTAAGAATGCATTGAAATGATTTGGAAAAATGACTATTGTCACTTTTGAATACATGTATATATATACGTATATGTATTCTTGTGGGATAACGACTTAGCACTGATGGATTGGGGGCTTTAAGGCTATCTCCAAGCACTCTCTCCCTTTCCTTAAACTATGTGCTTAGCATAGGTTTCTTTCCAAAATAGGAGTTGTTCCTGTAAGGAAAGATCCCTCTAAAATGGGTGTTATTCCCGTAAGGAGAAGACATGATATGATATGATACGATATTCTATATGTGAAAATCATATTCGAAATGGGTGTTGTTCCCATAAGGAATTTTACTTCATGCGAAGTGGGTGTTGTTCCCATAAGGTGAAGTATGGTTTACCTTTGGCAAGTAGACTACCTCTTTAGCAATGAGGGGATTTCATTGAGATTCTAAGTAATAACTCGCTTGGTCTTACTCATGTCGATTAAGGTCACATCCCCACTATATATATGAGCATCATTTACATTTCATGCATCATGAATTTCATAATATCTTGTTATATTACATTCCTTGCTATAAATCTCTTTCTGCATTATGTGCCTTTGCCATCAGACATTCATATGCAGGTTTTGGTAAGTTACATGCATTTTACCCCTCATACTTAGTACATTCAAACGTACTAACGCATACTTATGCCTACATGATCTCACCATGTAGGGGCCAGAGATTACTTTCATCCACCGATTGATGGCTAGATCAAATTTTGAGACATTTGTTGTGGGGAGTCCTATCTTCATAGGACAAGCCACCATTTCTCTACCTTATGTTGCTTTTGCTTATGCTATCTGTACTTTGAAGGTGAGCTTAGGACATGTCTTGGGCCCCGTCCCATCTTATGACTAGAGGCATTGTTGGACATCTTGTAGGCTCTTGTGGAATTTATATATTTATGTTGTATTTGAAGCTTATAGTTATAGATATCTTTTGGATATGGCTATTATGGATTTGTTATGAGGATTATGATATTTATGTATGTTTGATGTGGAAATGTGGAAGATCATAAGTCTCAAATTGCCCCCATAGTGTGAGCTATACTTACCCACCCTTTAGTGTTCATGTGTTATGTGTTATGTAAATCCATGTTAATCCCTTTCCCTGTGATATCCCCATAGGTGAGTCCTACTTTCTTATCCCTTAGAATTATGTATTTACTATTTATATACGCTTCCGAACCGATGATGTGAATATGGATATTTTGGGGCTTGTTTGGGGACCTTCGTTGGATTCTCATTCGCTATGTCACTCCTAGACCCCAGGTCCGAGTCGTGACAATTAGGAACTTGGAAATCAAGAAAAGCTCATTTCTTCTAAATATTTCTCTTGAAAATCCTTTATTTTTCAAAGTATGTGGGTTTTGATCCTTGGTTCCTTCCAATCAAGGAAATCCAAACTCCTTTCAAGCAACTTTTCATGAATTTGAACTTACTTTAAATATGGGTTTTCGTTATTATGATTATTTAAATTCAATTGGGTGTGTAGGTTGTACTTTATTTATGATTTTAAGTTACTTTAAACCCTATTATGATTATTCACATTAAATTTATGAAAATATGAATATGCATTCCTCTTCAAATCTTGACTTATGCATAGGTAATCTATATTATGTTTTAAATGTGAATTTTATTTATGTTTTTACTTGAATCTACATTACCCATGTCATTCTCATCTCATCCATGGCATATACATTCACGAATAATGAATTTTATGAAAGTTATGAAGTGGGTTATCCCAATTATGTTTATATATATGATTTTCGATAAGATATTGGTTATGACAAGAATGCAATCACACAAATGTCTATGATTATGGCTCTTTAAGCATTTTGGGTTCTTGTATGATTTTGTTTATATGTATGAACTGATCATATATATGAGTATTATGAATTATTAACTATGATTTGGCATTTGAGCCTAAGTACAAATTATTATGAATGGTGTTTGGCTTTTGAGTCCAAATGTGCATTGAATGGATTTGAAATAACTATCACATCATTTGAAACTACGTATGTGTATAAGTATTCTTGTAGGATGACGACTCAACACGGATGGATAGAGGGTTCCCTCCCTTTTCTTGAACAATGTCTCTTATATAGGTTATGAGAACCCTATATCCAAAATGGGATGTGTTCCCATAAGGAAGGTTGCTTTATACGAAATGGGTGTTGTTCTTGTAACGTGAAGTATAATGTGATATGATATTATGCAGAAATCCTATCTGAAATAGGATGTGTTTCCTTAAGGAAGGTTGCTTCATACAAAATGGATCTTGTTCCCATAAGGTGAAGTATGGTTTAACTTTGGCAAATAGACCACCTCTTTATAGCGGTGAGGGGTTTTTATCGGGATTCCAAATAATAGCTCGCTTGGTCTTACTCATGTCGGTTGTGGGCACATCCCCACTATATATGAGCATTTTTGCATTTTATGCATCACAGACTTCTACATTCAAACGTACTAACGCATACTTATGCCTACATGATCTCACCATGTAGGGGCCAGAGATTACTTTCATCCACCGATTGATGGCTAGATCAAATTTTGAGACATTTGTTGTGGGGAGTCCTATCTTCATAGGACAAGCCACCATTTCTCTACCTTATGTTGCTTTTGCTTAATACTTAGTACAGTCAAACATATTATCATATAATTTTGCCTACATGATCCAACCATGTAGGAACCACAAATTATCTTTATCCACCTTTTGACACTAGATTGGATTTGAAATATTTGTTGTGGTGAGTCCTATGTTCCGAGGACAAGCCACTATTCCTCTATCCATGTTGCTTTTCTTTGTATTATTTACTTTGAGGTTGAGCCTGGGACATGTCTTGGCCCGTCCTATCTTATGACTAGAGGCATTCATGGACATATTGCAAACTCTTGTATGTTTATATGCTAAGTGTTGTATTCGAGAATTTTGATTATGGATATGGCTATCAATTGGATGTCGTTATGTGGGTTGATTATGAGTATTATGATATGATAATGTGTATGATGTGAAAGATCCTACTCTCGAATTTCCTTCATAGAGTGAGTCATACTTACACGCCCCTTAGTCTTTATATGCTATGTATTATGTGCTATGTGAATTCATGTTACTCCCTTTCCCTATGATGTTCCCATAGTCCTACTTCCCCATCACTTAGAGTTATGTATTCACTATTTGTAAACATTTCCGAACTGATGATATGAATATGGATACTTTGAGGCTTATTTGGGGACTCTCGGGTTTTCATTCGCCATGTCCCTCCTAGACCCTAGGTCTGGGTCGTAACATTACCCTTCTTTTGTATTTTGAGTTTGTTCGATAGAGTTTTAACTATATTAAAGTACCTATCTGATTCGTCCATTACGTGTTTGCCGATTATGCCTCCTAAGTGTACTACCACCCAAACAGATGCTTCATCCTCCAAAAATGAGAATCTCTCACTAGAGGTCCCTACTTTGATGGAGACAAGAGGCCGGGGTTGACCTGCTTGAGTCGGTAGGATTCCAAAGGTACATGCTGCTTCACTTGCTCCCACAATAGAGGCTGATTTCAGAGGAGCTATCACCACGCTCACTCAACTGGTAGCCGTCCAAAGTGGAATCGGAGTTCATAAGCTCTTAGTTCTAGTTCCCAAGAGTCAATTGCTGCAACTAGACTTAGTAATTTTTTGACGATAAACCCACCATTATTCATATGGTCAAATGTTAAGGAAGACCCATAGAACTTCACAAATGAGACGTGGAAGGTTCTAAAACTGATGTATATGACTGAGGTTGAGGGAGTTAAACTTGCTTCCTATCAGTTTAAGGATGTGGCAAACATTTGGTATACCGGTGGAAAGATGGTAGAGGAGAGGGTAGAACCTACTGAGTGGAGTGAATTTCAGAGTGTCTTTCTTGATTACTTCTTTCCTCAGAAGTTGAGGGAGGCCAAGATTGAAGAGTTTGAGAACCTAAATTAAGAAGGGTTGACAATTGAAGAGTATAGTCTCAAGTTCATCCAACAGTCCAGGTATGCTCCAGAGATGGTCCAGGACATGAGAGCTAGAATGAGAAAGTTCTTATCTAGCTTAGGTAAAAATGTGAAGAAGGAATGCAAAGTAACTATGTTGATTTCACAACCCAAGCCCAGGGCCTAGACGTGACACAACGTAATGGGGAACCTGAAGGGACCCCAAGCAAGCCTCATAAAGTATCATCACATATCCTTGGTTGCAGAAGCAATAAATCAAGCATTCAAAGATTAAAGAATGGGGGAAACAGGACTAAGGGAGAAGCTTGCAAAATATCATGGTTAAAATACAAGATTGAAACTCATATCATAGATACTTAACATGTCCAACAAACACTTCTACGACATAGATAAGAGTTGGGGCCAAGACAAAGTAACCGAGCTCACCCTCATAGTCAAATAGAACATAAAAATAGAGTCTCAATGCATATTAAGAGAGAATAGACTAGGTCCCCGAAGTAGGGAACTCACCAACTAGTTTGAATAGCACCAAACTAGCTACGTGGAAGAGGATGATCAACTTCGGCACCGGTTCCTACATGGTGACATCATGTAGGCATAGAATATGCATTAGTATAATGCTAATCATACCTTACCAACACGGTGACAAAGTGTAAACCCCTCGCATGGTTGATGAGCATAAACTCCCAACATGGTTACCCGGGCTCTTCTCCCCCCGGATCGGGTATAGTCTAATGCAATACTTTATATAGATTATATCATATACATAAGTTCAGTTCATCATCATAACATCATTGATATCGTATCTCATTCTTTGGACCTTCATTTCCTCATGAAACCCTTGCTAGACATTTTATGAAACACCTTGAGGGTGTGTAATTGGGGTAAAAGACCATGCAATTTAGAGATTAAATCATGCAAGGAAATCTATTGTAAAATCATCAATCAACACCTTGCAACACCCTAAAGACTTTCACATCAAAATTGCTCATCAAATCCGATATTAGATCCAAGATTTAGAGCCCAAAACATAGCAAAACAGTCATAACTTTACTTAGCTTTAACATAGTGAGCATTAAATTTCATAATAATCAAGACCCATTTGTAAATCAACTTTAAATCATGCAATTTATGAAAAAGGAGACTTAGATATCATAGGTGAAAGGAACCATGAAATAAACCCACATACCTTAGCTTATAGATGAACTTGGTGAAGATTGGAGATGGAGACTTGAAGCTTGAAGAAGAACCTTGAAGGAGAACCTTAGCTTGGGATGAGGGTTTGGGACTTGAGTTTGGGGAGTGAAAATGTGACTAAGTATTTGAGTGAGTGTTGAAAATGTTTAGGGTAGTATGAGGGTGAAATAAGAATAAGTATAGGTAAAAACTCATATAGGAACTTTTAGGCCTAAGACTGAAAGTCTTGGATTGAAGCTAAAAAATAAAGTCCCAAAATACATTGGGGGCGTCACGAGGGTGGTGCAAAAACCCCTTTGGAAATTGCACCTTGGAATTTCGTAATTGCTAAATCTTTGCTCTTAAATCAAGGTCAAACCCTTTCCTACCTAATTTGGACACCATGAACAAGAATCCGAAGCCCATTTTTTGAAATAACAAACAAATTTTGAGATATATGGAAATAAAAAATTTGGCATTTCGAGGCACGTTCTTGGGAATTATTTAGGGTCGTTACAATATCTCCCCTTAGGAATATTCATCCTCGAATGTAAAAAGAGATGAAGAAGACAAGAGTGATCATCAACAAATCAGCCCCAACAAGAATGCAACATAACATGCAAAACACCATTTTTAAATTCTCAACATAAGTGTAAAATCATCATAAACTTTCCAACTTAAACATAAATGCATAAGAATGACATAGGGGCTGACTCACCCAACGGTGAATGAGGAGGCTCTTACTACTCACCTAAGAGAATAAATAAATAGAAAGAAACTAAGATAGAACCACGTTAGGACTCAAAATTGCATAGGAGACTTAGAATTAGTACCTTAGGCTTGAGTCGAGTGGAAAAGATAAGGATACCAGTTTTGCACGTCCGTTTCAGCCTCCCATGTAGCACTTTCAACTTGTTGGTTCCTCCAAAGGACCTTAATGGATGCCACCTCTTTTTTCCTCAATCTCTTTACTTGCCTATCCAAGAACTAAAACAGAACATCCACATAAGTCAAGTTATCCTCAACAACACCTATAACATCAAGAGGCACAATGGTATTAGGATCACCAACACATTTTCTCAACATAGAGACATGGAATACCGAGTGAACCAAATTCATTTCTCTATGCAACTTCAACTCATAAGCTACCTTGCTAATCCTCTCGATCACCTCATAAGGACCAACATACCATAGACTCATCTTCACCTTTTTACAAAAATGGACTACACTTTTCATTGGAGTAACCTTCAAATTGACCCAATCACCCACTTGGAATTCTAGTTCTTTTCTTCTTACATTGGCATAAGATTTTTGCCGACTTTGGGCTGTCCTCAACCTTCCCTAATCGTCTTAACCTTCTAAAGAGCCTCCATAATCAGATCTAGCCCCAATAAAGCCACCCCTCTAACATCAAACCAACCCACTTGTGATCTACAATGTTTCCCATAAAGAGAGTAAAATAGAGCTATACTGATACTAGAGTGATAGATATTGTTATAGGCAAACTCAATCAAAGGAAGATGGTTATCCCAACTACCCCTCAACTCCAATACATATGCCCCAAGCATATCTTCAAGGGTTTGAATTATTCTTTCGACTTAGCTATCCATTTGAGGGTGGAAGGCTATACTAAGGTGAACTTTTGTACAAAGACCCCTTTGAAAAGACCTCTAAAAGAGTGAAGTGAATTGTGCACCACGATCCAATATGATGGATAAAGGAACTCCGTGCAACCTTACTAACTCATGGATATACAACCTTGCATACTATTTAGCCCTATATGTGGTCTTAACTGGTAGAAAGTGAGCCGATTTTGTCATCCTATCAACCACCACCCAAATGTAGTCAAAACCTTTTCTATTCTTGGGCAACCCAACCAAAAAATCCATACTAATCACCTTCGACATCCAAGTGGGGACCTCCATATCATGGGTTAGGCCACCCTGCCTTTGATGTTCGGCTTTGACTTGTTGACAACTATGGCAATCGGAATCAAATTTAGCCTCCCCACCTATACACATCCCTCAGGTCTCTATACATTTTGGTGGAACTGGGGTGGATAGAGTAAAAAGAATTGTAGGACTCATCAAGGATTTTCTCCCTCAAACCATCAATACAAAGCACACACAACCTACCTTAGTACGTAAGGGCACTATCTCCCTCTTAGGAAAAAACCTCAACTATGCCCTCTTTTGGCAAGACCTTCAATTCAAGCAAGGAAGAGTCAAGATCTTTGTTTGCTATGACCTCATCAACCAAAGACTTAGACCCATCATCAACAACCATACCATCATCAGCAACCTCTTCCAACCTAACCCCCAATCTAGCCAATCTATGCACCTCCCTAGCCATCTCCCTCTCACCATCATCCACATGAGCTAGGCTGCTCACATGGACACCCTACTCAAAGCATCCACCACCATATTTGCCTTATTCGGATGATAATGCACACTAATGTCAAAATCTTTGAGAAGTTCTAGCCATCTTCTTTGTCTCAAATTGAGATATTTTTGAGTGAAGACATATTGGAGGCTCTTATGATCGGCAAACACATCAACATGCACCCCATACAAATAATGATGCTAAATCTT
>DF357514.1:84982-100829 GCA_000787875.1 Solanum virginianum
TGATAGGGAGACTGAAGCTCTTGTCCCCCCCGGATCGAGTATGGTCTAATGCAATACTTTATATAGATTATATTATATATATAAGCTTATGTCATCATCATAATATCATTGATATCATATCTCATGCTTTGGACATTTATTTCCTCAAGAGACCCTATCCAAATATTTTATCAAACACCTTGAGGGTATGTAATGGGGGTAAAAGACCATGCAATTTAGAGATTAAATCATGCAAGAAAATCTATTATAAAACCATCAGTCAATACCTTGCAACACCTCCAAGGACATTCACATAAAACCCCCTTATCAAATCCAACATTAGATCCAAGATTTAGAGCTTAAAACATAGCAAAACAATAACAACTATACATAGCTTTAACATACTGTGCAATGACTTTCATAATAATCAAGACCCATTTGTAAATCAACTTTTTCATGCAATTTATGAAAAAGGAGGCTTGGGTATCATGGGTGAAAGAAACCCATGAAAGAAACCCATACACCTTACCTTATAGAAGAACTTGGTGAAGATTAGAGATGGAGACCTAAAGATTGAAGAAGAACCTTGAAGGAGAACCTTAGCTTGGGATGAGGGTTTGGGACTTGAGTTTGGGCAGCGAAAATGTGACTAAGTATTTGAGTGAGTATTGAAAAATGTTTAGGGTAGTATGAGGGTTAAATATGACTATGTATAGGTAAATATCCATATGGGAACTTTTAGGCCCAAGACATAAAGTCTTGGACCAAAGCTGAAAAACAAAGTCCCAAAATACATAGGGGCATGAGGGGGACGCGAAAACCCCTTTGAAAATCACACCTTGAAATTTTGTAATTACTAAATCATTGCTATTAAATTGGGATTAGACCTTTTGCCACCTAATTTGGATCCCTGAAGAAGAATCCGAAGTTGTATTTTCCAAATAACAAATAGATTTTAAGATATATAAAAATAAAAAATTTTGGAATTCCGAGGCACGTTGTTGGGCACTTTTTGGGTCGTTATAGTTGATCCCAGGAATAGAAATCTCTAGACTCTTAGCCTAATAATGTGAGAAGGAAAGAAGAGGGACAAGCAAGAGAATTTGAGTAAGAAGGAAAAGTCAGAAGGGTTTGAGCCCAGCCAATCTAAACACAATAAGTGAGATAAGTCCTACTTTCAAAAATGACCTCTATCTCCCTACTATCTTCAGTGAGTCCATCATCTTCAAATAATAGGTATGATCAAAAGTCCTAAGGTCAGCTCAGGCCAGGGTCCTAAGTCACAGGCTAGTGTGACCCTGGGTTGGAAAGGAAATCTACCTTATAGAAGATGTGGAAGGATGCATCTAGGAGAGTGTAGAGAGGGACGAAATGGTTGCTATAAGTGTTGCTAAATAGGTCACTTTCAGAAGGAGTGTCCAATATGATGCAATAAGGTCCAGCCTTGTACTACAACACCATCAACCATGGGTAATTAGAAAGGTACTGCACCAGGGGAAGGCAATGGAACAAACTATTTGTATGTGATAAGGAACTGACAAAACCAAGAGGTTGCACTAGATATTATGACTGGTATGCTTCAAGGGTTTACTTTTAACTATTATTCTTGGCTTGATCTGGGTATGACCCTATCAATTGTGACACCATATGTGGCTGATAGATTTGAGATTATTTTTGAGTGTTTGGTTAAACTTTTTTTTCTTGAGTCTATTCTAATCGAGAGAATTTATAGAGATTGTATAGCATCCATCCATAATAGGGATGCCCTTTCTGACTTGATAGATTTGGAGATGATTGATTTTGATGTGATCCTTGGCATGGATTGGCTTTGCCTACTATGCCTGCATTTATTGTAGGACCCGAACTGTTAAGTTTCAATTCCCAAATGAACCAGTCCTAGAGTAGGAAATTTGTTTATTGCTCCTAAGGGTAATTATTTCCTACCTTAGGTCCATAAAGTTAATTTCTAAGGGATATATCTATCACCTCATGCGAGTTAATTCTTGTGATGTTTAGCCTCCTATCCTTGAGTTACTCCTGATTGTGAATGAATTTCCTAAAGTGTTTCTTATGAATTTGCTTGGAGTCCCTCCTGATAGGGAGACTGATTTCAAGATTGATGTTTCCCTCGATACTCAAACTATCTCTGTTCCACCTTATAGGATCGCCCCTAGTGAGTTGAAAGAGTTTAAAGAGCAACTAAAAGATTTGCTAGAGAAGGACTTTATTAGGCTGAGTGTTTCTCCTTGGGGTGCACCTAATATATTCATGCAATAGAAAGATCGGTCTCTTAAAATGTGTATTGATTATCACCAATTGAATAAAGTAACAACTAGGAATAAGTATCCCCTCCTATGGATAAATTATTTATTTGACCAACTTCAAGGCATCGCTGTCTCCAAAATAGACTTGAGATCAGGCTATCATCAATTGAAAGTGAGAGAATATGACTTCCCAAAGATGGTTTTTCAAACTTGATATGGTCATTTTGAATTTTTGGTGATGTCCTTTTGGTTGACAAATGAACTTACAACCTTTATAGTCCTGATGAATAGAGTATTCAGACAGTACCTTGATATGTTTGTGATTGTGTTTATCGATGACATTTTGGTGTATTCTAAAGATGAGGAGGAGCATGCAAATCACGGGAGAGGAGCCCAACAAGGTAGTGCCCCAAGGCGCAATTAATTCTATGTACTCCACGGGAGATACGATGAGGAGAATGCAAATCACCTTAGAATCACTCTACAAACTCTCAAGTAAAATGAGCAATATGAAAAAATTTCAAAATGTGAATTTTTATTCAAATCTATGGCTTTTCTAGGCCATATTGCCTCGGGCGATGTCATTCGAGTAGATACTCAAAATACTGAGGCGGTTAATAACTGGCCCAGAGCCACATATCTAACTGACATAAGGAGTTTCTTGAGTCTGGCAGGTCACTACTGTAGATTTGATGATGGGTTTTCTATATCTTTACCATTGACTAGATTGACTTAGAAAAAGGTCAAGTTTCAATAGTCTAATGAATGCTAGAACAACTTCCAAGAGTTGAAAACAAAGTTGACTACTATACTAGTTTTGACCTTGCTTGATGGAACAAATGATTTTGTAATATATTTTGATGCCTCTAGAGTTGTATTGGGTCGTGTTAATACATAGGGGAAAACTAATAGCTTATGCCTCTAGACAACTTATGGTTTATAAGATGAATTATCTAACTCATGATCTTGAGTTAGAAGCTTTGATGTTTTCCCTCAAGATTTGGCTCCACTACTTATATGGAGCACATTTCGATGTCTCCACCGACCATAAAAACCTGCAAGATGACTTTACCCAGAAGGAGCTTAATTTGAGGCAGAGAAGATGGCTTGAATTGTTTAAGGACTATCACAAAAGTATCCTCTACCACCCATATAAAGTTAACATAGTTGTTGATGCTCTTAGTAAGTTATCCATATGTAGTACCTCCCATATCGAAGAGGGGAAAGAGAAGATAGTCAAAGAGGTTCATAGGCCTGTATGATTGGGAGTTCAATTGGATAAATTTGGTGAAGGTGGAGTTCTTGTGCATTATGGGTCTACATCATCTCTAGTAGTGGAGGTAAAGGAGAAGCAAGATCAAGATCCTATCTTACTACAATTGAAGGCAGATGTGCATAAGCAAAAGCTGATCACTTTCGGCAAAGGGGGAGATAGAGTATTGAGATATCAAGGCAGGTCATGTGTTCCAAATATTGATGGCATAACATGGCATGAATCACCGAACCTGCACTCAGGAATAGTAATGCTTTGAAAAAGGCGTGATTCATTAAGTGAAAGACGCTAACCGAATAGTTAGAGATGCCGCAAGCAAAGATCATATAGCCTAATTGACTGCAAATTAAATAAGTTATGGCCCACTTTAGATCATTCTGTAAAACTCTAATGGTTTCCACAAGGAATGACTTCATAAGAGAATCATGGAAGAAGTGTGTAGTCTACATATTTGATCCATCTGGGCTCAACTATGATGTACCACAATTTGAGAGAAGTCTATTAGTGGAGTGGGATGAAAAGAGACATTGCCGAATTTGTTTCTAAGTGCTTAAATTGCCAATAAGTTAAGTTTGAGCATCAAAGCCCATGTGGAGTAGTTCAGAACATTGAGATTCCAGAATGGAAATGGAAGATGATAATCATGGACTTTATCACAGGCTTACTAAGACACCGCAGGAAGCATGGATTTAATTAGGGTGATAGTTGATAGGATCTCAAAACATGTGCACTTTTTGGCAGTAAAGATGACTGACACTATTGAGGATTATGCCTGATTATATATAAGAGAATTATTATATTGTATAGAGTCCCCTTGTCTATTATCTCTGATGGGGGAGCTTAATTCACTGCTCCATTTTGACTATCCTTCTAGAGAGGCTTGGGTCTGAAGATAAACCTTAGCACTACCATTCACCCTCAAAATAATCCCAGGCAAAGTGCACTATTCAAACCTTAAAGGATATGATAGGAGCCTTCGTTACTGACATCAAAGGAAATTGTATTGACCATTTGCCTCTTATTGAGTTCTCCTACAAATATAGCTTCCATTCGAGTTTTCATATGGCTTTATATAAGGCACTTTATAGGAGGAGATGTAGATGACCAATTGGTTGGTTTGAGGTAGGTTAGACTGAGTTGATTAGACTAGACTTGGTTCACCAAGCTATGGAGAAGGTGACAATTATACTAGAGAGATTGATGACTGCATAAAGTCGATATAGATCCTATATAGATGATAGAAGAAGTGATATAGAGTTTGAGGTCGATGATTGGGTCTTTTCTAAAGTGTCACCTATGAAGAGTGTGATGTGATTTAGGAAAAAAGGGAAGTTGCGTCTGATGTGCATTAATCCTTGTCTGAACTTGAAGAGGATAGGTAATGTATCTTATGAATCGGAGCTACCACAAGACCTATGGGTCATCCATTCAGTCTTTCACATTTCTATGCTTAAGAAGTGTTTGAGTGAGCCATGATTGGTTGTGCATGTTTAAAGTATTGCAGTAAAGGATAACTTGAGCTACGAAAAGATTCCCATTCAAATCCTTGATCATCAGGTTCCCAAATTGAGGACTAAAGTGATTGCATCTATTATGGTGTTATAGAGAAATCAATTTATAGAAGAAGCTACTTGGGAAGATGAAGAGGATATGAAGGCTAGGTACCCGAATTTATTCAAACCTGCTAACGATGACTGAATCAATGGAAATAAATCATTCCTATTCTTTGAGTTCTCTTCAATTTTGAGTTTGGGATAGCGATAGTGTTCTTGAATACAACTGATGGTTTATTTGATCTATTGATTAATTACTTGATTGATGGATTACATGAGTGATTTGTGAATTACTTAATTGTTAGCATCTATGATAGGATTTGTTCCTTCACCAAGCTCCTAGATTGCTCTTCATTTGAGCATGAATGATCCCAAAAGAGATAATATTACACCTTGTAAAATTGCCAAAATAATCTAGATAAAAGAAAACTTGCATAATGCATCTTTTCAAATATTTTTGAAAACTTTGAGGCTAGAACTGCAATCAGCACAAAAAATTATCTGTGAAAATGGTCTTGGTTGCATTTTAGAGCAATCAAATCAAAAGATAATTTTTTGGGGCAAAGATATAATTCTAGAAAAGTGCGTGACACGTCTGCTTGCAACTTGTCATGGATTTGTACTTAACTGTGGTTCTATTATTCTCTATGGACTAGAACATTGATTGAAATTATTTTGATGAAAAATGTATTGTGAGGGACCAAGTTCGAGATGCGGATTGGGTCCTTGGCAGTTCAAAATTTTCAGTTTCTTTTGAGGGGTATTTCATACTTTTCTTGCCTCTCCTAAACTTAATCCATGATTAATATGAGTTTTTGACTAAAAAATGGTTTTAAAACTCATTTTCAAGTCTTTTATGCATTCTAGCAAAAAACTAGGGCTAAGAGGAGGAGAAGAGAAGCTAGAGATTAAAACGATTGGAACAAACACTTGTACAAATTGATTCTCAAACTTCATTCTAGGTAAGTAAGGTGATACACCAAAATTTACATTCTAAAAGGAATAGTATAGTGGTTATTGATCAAATATAGAACTCAACTAGAGTTGAGGTCGATCCCACAGGGAATGCATGAGAATAAATCTATTAGCACCCTTTTTAAGCTGTAACATCTATTCCCAAAATAAAAATTAATAAAGCAAATGGGGGTTTTGGTTTTTGCAAACTAAATTATTAAAGTAATGTAGCAAAAGAGTACAAAGACCACTGAATTTCAAACAATTGATGCGAAGCTAGGGTTGTGTTCCTCATGACATCTAATGTGATAGCTGAATCTATGTTGTAAACTCATTCATGACTATGTATACAAGATCAAACAAGTTATGAAACACCTAATTCACATTTCTGTCCTTCTTAGATGCATTTTATTCATCACCTTTCAGTCTCAGAATGTATACTTATTAACCCTTGTTATAGACCTCATAATACTCTCACCTTTTGGTCTCAAGTACTTAGATAGGTGAAAAACCTCAAATTTTTGTCGTAGAACTATTTTCCTAATCACTACATCCCTTTCAAGCATGTAATGAATACATGCTTACCATATACGCTAATCAATCTCGAGAATTACCCCAAAGTCATCTATCTTATTAATTTGTCATGGTTCATGCAAACCTAGTTTTGGGTTTAACATAGCATATTCAAGAAAGATAGCCCACAAAAATAGAAAGAATTCATGATAAAGAACATACTATTTAAGAATTAATGAATCTATGGATTACAATCTCGAGTAAGATAATTGAAATCCAAGAGTTTAATGAAATTGAAAGCAAAATAGTGTTCTTCTTGTGTTCTCTGTGTCCAGCAATCCTAGACTAAGTAAAAATGTAATAAAAATAATATATATATACAAGGAAAACCTAATCTAACTTAAATAGGAAAACTAACGCTAGCATGGATATGGGTTGTTACACGGCCTGTGAGATACTAGACGGATCATGAATCGATCCATGAGTCCATATTGGTCTTCAAAATCACTCTTCTCTTCATACGTATTGACATGAGCTGTGTGAGGTTAAATGGCCCATAAGATAGATGGTCTCTCTTACCTTTGACTTTTTGTTGCTTCCCTCAACATCATGGCCCATGTTATGGACTGTGGTTGGTCACATTGTCCGTGATGGTCCTTGTCTCATGGTACTTGTACAGTTTTGGTAATTTTTGATAGTACTAGCCATCTTCATGTAACTTTGATGCCATACGACATATTCCACGTCGATGTCCAAATTCGTGAGAGCAATCATGGGACATGCCTTCATCAATTTTGGTTGAAATCCTTGGGCATGCTTTTCGCCCATGTTCATCACTCCAAGTTTAAGGCCAAGATAGGCCTCAATGCCTGTGAGGTGACACACAGACCATGAAGGCACCTGTGGTCCTTTACTTGGTTCAATTCTTGCTTCCTTTTGCTTGGGCCACATCCACGTGGCCTCTCATGGTCCCTGTGATGCTACATGGGGTGTGGAGGCCTCCTTATACCAGAACTTGAGCTCTTTTTCATTACTTTTCTTGTATTTCACCCATTTTTCCATACCTTAGCCACATTTCCTAAAAAATGACAAAAACACACATTAAACAACAAATTTTCTTGAGAACACGTAAAAATCCTTCATTTAAAGCATTTCAAGAGTCGTATATCTACAACTCAACAACACTCTCAACATAGAATGATTGCTTGTCCTCAAGTGATTAAAACTCAAATGTGCAAAGAATAAATACAAATGCTCACTCAGAACTATGGATATCCCCACAATTTTAACACATATACCCGATAGCATGCTTAAGAATGTGCTCACACCCCAAACTAACCCACAAAGATTATGATAAACATTATACATGCATAATTAGACCACTCAAGTTGAGAAATAAAGACAACCAAGTTGAATTAGCAACCAATTAGCACAATGATAGTGCCCTCACTACAAAGAAGTCTCACTCCCGACAAAATAATGTAAAACAGAGACTAGTATGTAGACATTCACTCTGACGAGTGATTTTTGGTGCACATACGAGTATCGACTATATGCTTTCCCTTGTTTTTGCCATCCTAACTCTAGAATGACCCTTTTAGGATCACATTAGCATTTTTTTGGCTTGTAGCGTAGGTTCGGGCTCGAGTGAGGCATATTTAGGATTAAAGTGACTAATAGGCATCTCTAAGACACTTACTTTGACTCAGCCATTTGCATTTCACTCTCCAACTCTTATTGTCCCTATTTTTCAAACTTTATTTAGCACATGGAATGATTTCCAGGTGCTCATTCACTCATTTTCATTCTTCTCTTTTTTGCTTTCTTTTCTCCTCTTATCATATAGTTCTTTTCCAGACTCATTTTTCTAATTTTCCCCATAATAGCCACCCTCAACTTCAGCTTTTGGCTTGGTTTGGGTTAAGGTTCACAATATCTTTCAAAAGGACCAAGGCCAGTATAACCCACCCTTATCTTAGGCTTTTGACCTAGGTAGATTCTCACAATGTTCTTGGAGAGACCAAGGCCAAAGTAAAGATCAACAGATAGATAGGGAAAATGAATTGGGTTATTACAAAGAAAAGGTCTATTCAGGCTCAACTTTTGGTTCAAAAGGGACAATTTCATTTCGTTAGTCAAATTTAGGCTAACTGACTGGTAAAAAAAATGGCCTAAGATAACCTCCTAATCCAGCCCTTCAATTGTTTTGGTTGGACTAACCAGGTAAGTTCTATCTTATAAGTGCGTCGACTAAATTATGCAAATAAGCTCACATGCATATGGCACATCTCTTACAATAGTTAGCATTAACCAACATAGTCATGCTTCATCCATCAGGATGCAACCACACCATGCATACCATGCCTACCAAAAATCATACAAGTTAGTCAGGATGGGATGCATGCATATATACTTTTTGTTAACTTGGGGCATTGTTTGCAAATCAACATATGGGTTACCCTAGAATCATATGAACACTTGTATCTATACAAACATCACAACCTAAATAAGCCAGTTCTACTAGATAATACACTTGGGAGAAAAGAAATATGATAAGAAAAACTCTCAAGTGGCAAGATGCCCCACCACCTCCAAAAGGATGATGTAGTGTTCTCACTACACCATTACTAGAAATAAAGAACAAAAAGGGAGTAGAACATACTTTGGAGGCATTAGTTGTACCATCGGGATCAGACTCTCTAGTGGGATCTCCATCATCATAGGTCACAGTCGATCCAAAGGTGCTCCCTGAGGCCCCTACCTTTGCTACCTCTATTGGCAGTTGTTCCCTTTCCTCTTGTTTGGCAGTTGCTCGATGTTGCACTCTCATTGTCTTGCACATCTGCCTCTCTTCCTCTTTCTATAGGTCAAGTGGAAGACTACGTTGATGGCTATGACTCTTGTCCTTGTCCTTTCTCATATGTTCCTTTGTAGGGGACACAGGTGCAACAGGTGTGGCGGGTGGAGCGTCCCATGTCTCATCTAGAATAGGTACCAGAAGAGCAACAGTTAGGGAGGGTAGAATGGCCCATGTCTCATCTAGAATAGGTGCCATGGGTGCATTGAAAAGGTTCATCAAAGATTCCAAATGTAGGGCTAGTGCAGTGCAGGTGTACTGTCATAAGCAATGGAATTTAGGCCTTCATGTCATTCACTATTTGCATAATATTCTTCATCTCTTCCTCGGACTACTGCTGAACATATTGTGGAAGTATCCCTCCAAAGTGATGACATGAATTTGCAATATGTTGATTTGGCCTAAAAGCTCAGCCCGAAGGTACTCCATAGCTTGTTGTACATGAGAATGGACCACATATGACATCCTTTCGATGATCTGATCAATAATGACCCATATCTGTCATTTGTCTGCCACCACCCTAGCAAGGAACTCATAAGGCACATAAGCATGACCTTGTTGCACTGGAGGTACTGCACGACTGCCCTCGAGCTTCTCAGAAGCGTCACCTAACTTTGGGGTGGTGGTGGAAGACTCAAATTATAAGGGTTGTTGCGGGGCTACATGGAGAACATTTATAGGGCCCCCAGCTTGCATGTTCTAACCAACATCAGAGGTTTTGGATGTCTTTAATAAATGCAATGTTCACAAAGCCCTTTGGAGCCATCTTTTTATCTAGATAATAAGTAGTATAGACATCGGCCCATTTGAAAAGTGCATGAATCAGGCATGGGAAGGGCGTGGAAATTCTATCAGACAGAGCCTAGTCCCACATCTCAGTAGCTATAATTTGTCCCATATTTATCACAAACTTGTCCATCAAACACACTACTAGAGAGGCATGTGAAGGTTGGAGCTTGTTGTAATTGCCTGTGGGCTGCAACTTAGTCTACACCACCAACCACCAAAACTTTGCAACAAAATTCAGAGAAGCCTTAGTAAAAGGGACCCTGGGTTTGTAATCCAATGCACATAATCCCTCTGTATGGTGATCCGTTCTGCAATCCATTTCAAAAAATCAGCCCAAGTCGTCAGATTGGACATACACCCCTCATACATAGTCCTTAAGTGTCTACTTATTTCTGCAATCCATTTCAAAAAATCAGCCCAAGTCGTCAGATTGGACATACACCCCTCATACATAGTCCTTAAGTGTCTACTTATGAATAGTCTATCTGGAGGATCCCGGTAATTTAGGCCATATAAGTACTTGTTGATGGTGGTTTCTGAAATTTCCATTGTTACACCACGCACAATAACATGTGATTGCGGGGAAAACCTACAGGTGAGCTGCTTCTTTAACCTTTTAGAATGGTTACCCTGTATGGAGTTCAGTAGATTGGCAGCATAGTTAGAGTAAACCTCCTCGATTATAGTGGGCCCATAGTAACCAGGTGGTTGTACCATCTAACTAATCCTATATGATTCAAATGCATCTCTAATCTCTAGGATCTAATCGAGTTGATTTGTGAGGACCTGAACCTCCGGGATGACCACTCGCCGTTGGAACCCCCCTGGAGCCCTTAGTCAGCCCTTGAGTGAAAATTTCTGTAGCCCTTGGTACTGTCCAATTACCCCACATAAATAAAATGAGCCACTTGATAGTTTTGAGGTATCTCTTTCGAGGAAATGCATAGCTTTATCATCACTATCTCGGAGTTTGATCTTATTGGTCTACTCCTCAGTGTCACGCGCCTCAACCTTTAGGGTTTGCACCTAGTCCTCTTGCTCCAGGACATCCTCCTCCTCTTCCTCAACTCCAATATAAAGAACCCCTTCCTCAGACTGGAGGACTCTGGTTCCGCCTACTACACGAGCCCTTGTAGTGCGAGAGGAGTGAGGGGAGACACTACTCATAAAATAGACCTCAGAAACTCTTGAGGAGTCATCACTTGAGTCACTCCCATCTTGATGACTAGATGACATAGTCGAGGAGTCGTGGAGACATGAGCTAAGCTCATCCCTAAGTCTAGTTAACCTTTGACATAGAGCCATAGCACATACAAGTATCACAAATAAATACAAACCGTTAGAAATTTTTGAATGAGCAGGTTGACACACTAACGAGTACTCAAACTTTCCCTATGCTATAAAATGACAATAACCCTTGAGAGTGGCATCACTTGGTCTATCATAGGGAAATTGTATTTAAGAAACACGTAGACACTTAATTGAAATTCAACTTAGAGGGCATTGACATAAGTCGCACGGGCTCAAGCGGACCCTACACAGGTCGTATAACGTGACGTGGTCCATGATGGGGCGCATGGGAGGGGACTTAGCATGTAGTTGTTTGAAAGCATATCACAGGCTATTACACAGTCCATGGAAAAGCACACGGTCTGTGTGGAAAATCATAAAAAGTCACCTTTGCCCAATTTTAGCCCAATGTTCACACATATACAAGTTCATGCAATGTCACAAGACCTAATCATTGACCCATCAACACATTTGCATTCACAACATGGTTTCCCTAAGAGTTATACCAAAGATCCACTAAAATCATGACTTTCATGGTCAACACCTTAAAAGTTAAACAATAGTGGTTTTTACCACAAAATGCAACACCCAACACCACTTTCATGCATTATGACTCTTTAACCAAAGAAAGAAATAATTTTAAGCAAAGATCTACACATGCACACACAAAAATCTACATTATTAGAAGATGAGGAAACTGAAATCTTACTTGATGAATAACAATGAAGTGGAAGACTTGCTTGAAAAAGTAGAAACCCATACTAAGATGAAGCTACGAATTATGAAGTTGACTCACGAATTGCCACAAAGAAGATTGAAAATTTTGGGTTTTTTTAGAGTAAATGCATGAAATAGAGAGAGAGTTGTAGGAGATGAGAGAGGAAAAAAATCTAAAAGCGAGTTGTTGGGATAAGTTGAGGGTTTTTAAATACCCTTGGTCAACTATATTGACCGATCCACTTACTCTCTACGAGCGGCCTCATGGTCCGTGTTACATGCCATGGCCCATTTGGTCCTTTGTCTCCCCAGCCTTAACTATTTTAAATACTTACCTTGCATGCTTGTACCAATACTACCTCTACAGGCGGCCTCATGACTCGTTACATGTATCACGGTCCATTTGGACCAAACATTTGACTATCCTTGTGTAATTGTTCTTATGAAACTCAACATGACCATGCATGCCCACTCCAAATAGCAAGCCTCACGAGCCGTTAGACGTGAGATGGTCTGTATAGTTCTATTGTTTTCCACTAATTAAGATTTAGCAAGATAAACCTGGCATGTGCATGCTCTACGAGCGGTCTCACAGGGCATCAGACTTGGCACGGTCCGTGTAGTTCGCCCGTCTAGCCATACTTTTGATTTTGATCCACGTACCTGGTGAAACATACCCCATACATTCGATATCACAAGTCATCCCATGCCACGTGGCCCTTGTGGGTGCACTTGGCGCTTTCCTTAGCCAAATTTTGGGCCAATTTGGCCTCATGTCTTACATCTCACCACGTGTAAGCGCATGAACTCCAAAATTGACACCTATATCTACGTTTAAACACAAATCAAAAACAAGAAAATGCACAATATATAAATTAAAGTTTTTTAAATTTTTTGAATAATTACAATACATGGGTTGCGTCCCTTGAAACACTTGATTTAACATGTTGACACAATGCAACTATAGTGACTACTTAGACTTTGTCAAGATACATGACCTCAATCACTGAGGCTTCATCTATAACACCCACATATTGCTTCATTCTCTGCTTGTTTACTTTAAATTGATCCCCATTTTTGCTTCTAGCTCAATTACACCATGGGAGAACATTTAGATAATCTCATACTGGCCAAAATAACCTAGACTTGATCTTATTTGGGAACAACCTCAATCTGGAGTTATATAATAGTACCTTATCACCAGTACTGAAACTTCATGCAGTAATATGCTTGTGGTGTTGGAGCTTCATTCTGTCCTTATATAGTATTGCACTCTCATAAGCTTGGAGGTAAAACTCATCCATCTCATTGAGTAGGTCAAGTCTTAAGTTAGCAACCTCATCCCACTTCATGTTTATCTTCTTTAGAGCCCAGATTGCCTTGTACTCCAACTGTACAGGTAGATGGCAAGCTTTACCAAACACCAATAAATATGGGGAAATACTAATGGGGGTCTTGTAAGCCATCTTGTAACCCATCCTGTAACCACAAATTGCATCATCAAGTTTCTATGCCCAATTAGTTCTGGTTGCATTCACAGACTTGGTCAGGATCTCCTTGATCTCTCTGTTTGAAACTTTAACCTATCCACTTGTCTGCGGGTGATAAGGTATCGCACCCTTATGTTGTTGTACTCTATACTTCGCTACGACCACATAAAATACCTTATTACAGAAATGAGAACCCCCATCACTAATGATAATTCAGGGTGTCCCACATTTGGAGAAGATGTTCTGCCTTAAAAACTGGACAACACTTTGCTTTCATTGTGTAGTAATGCAACTGCCTCCACCCACTTGGAGACATAGTCCACTACTACTAGGATATACTTTATCCATAAGAGCTTACAAATAGGCCTATGAAGTCGATGTCCTAGAGGTCAAACATTTATCCTTCAAGAATAGGGGTCATAGGTAGCTCTTGACGCCTAGAGATGTTTCCTTGTTGTTGATAGTGATTACACTCTAGGACCAAGTCATGGGTGTCCTTGTAGATGGTAGGCCAGTAGTATTGACATTGTAGGATCTTCTTCGCCATCCTAACAACACCATGATGGCCCCCTATGTAGGAAGAGTGACAAGCCTCCATGTTACTCATCATCTCTACTTCTGTAATGCACCACCTGATGATCTTATCAGCTTAACTTCAGAACAAGTATTGGTCATCCTAGAATTACATGCACACATCATGAAGAAACATATTTCTCTTGTGAGGTTTAAAGCCCTCAGGCATAATGTCACTCACCAAAAAGTTAGCAAAATCAGCAAACTAAGGAATAAGGTCAACAGAATCTGCCAAAACCCGCTCATCAAGAAATGAATCATTGATGTTAAGCCAATCCATCTCTTTTGACTCATCCACTAACTCGGATAAATGGTCTGCTACCTGATTATTAGATCCTTTTCTATCTTGGACCTCAAAGTTAAACTCTTACGGCAGGAGAACCCATCTAATCAGCCTAACCTTAGCATCTTTCTTTAGCATAAGGTATCGCAAGGTTGCATGGTCGATGTGCACTATCATTTTTGTGCCCAATAAGTAGGTCCTAAACATATCAGATGTTTATACCATAGCTAACAACTCTTGCTCAGTCACCATGTAATTCTTTTGAACATCATTGAGGGTCTTGCAGGCATAGTAGATGGGGTGAAAATTCTTTTTATGCTTTTGGCTGAGCATAACAACCCATAGAAATTCCCTTTGCACACATATAACCTCAAAAGGGGTAGCCCAATCAGGTGCAACTACCACAGGTACAAAAATGAACTTTTAATTCAGAGGCTTAAAGGTATGACAACAACTATCATTGTAGTGAAACTTAGCATCTTTCTCTAAGAGTTTGCACAGTGGGTGACCAATCATGGAGAATTCCTTCATAGACCGACGAAATAAGCCTACATATCTGAAAAAGCTCTTGACCCCCTTCACAGATATGGGAGGTGGTAACATCTCAACAAGCTCAATCTTTGTCTTATCCTCCTCTATCCCCTTATCAAAAATCTTATGGCCAAGGACTATCCCCTCCTTGACCATGAAATAGTATTACTCCCTATTTAAAACCATATTTGCCTCCTCACAATGTTGTAGTGCCCTGCTAAGATTCAACAGACAATTATCAAAGGAATTACCTACTACAAAGAAGTTATCCATAAATATAAGAAGGGTGTCTTTGACAATGCTGGAGAAGATCAACATCATACATCATTGGAAGGTGGCTGGGGCATTGCATAAGCTGAAAGGTATCCTCCTGAAGGTAAAAGTCCTATATGAACAAGTGAAAGTGGTCTTCTCCTGATCCTCCAAGGCTATGTATATTTGATTGTACCTTAAGTACCCGTCTAATAAATATACCACCCTCTACCTACAAAACAATCTAATATCTGGTCCATGAAAGGCATGGGGAAAAGGTCCTTAATGTCCATCTATTCAGCTTTCGATAGTCCATGTACACTCGCCACCCAGTGACAGTTCATAAGGGGATGAGGTCATTTCTATTATTGGCTACAACTGTCATGCCCCCTTTCTTAGGGTCACATTAAACTGGACTAACCTACTGACTATCAGATATAAGGTATATCACCCCTGTATCTAGCTATTTGATAATTTATTTTTTCACCACCTCTTACATAGGTCGATTTAACTTGTGTTGGTGTTCAAT
>DF357514.1:100894-159717 GCA_000787875.1 Solanum virginianum
CTTCATTTAAGTCCTCATTTGTTAAATGGTATCCTTCAACTTGATTTTGTGCATGCATATTCCTAGAAAAATCCCTATAATATCTGTAATGGTCCAACCAATAGCTCTTTTGAACTTTTGGAGGACCCCCAACAATGCTTTCACCTGGTTTTCTTAAAGATCTGCAGCCAGAATCACCAGAAGAGAGTTATTAATACCTAAAAATGCATACATGAAGTGTTAGGGCAGCTCCTTGAGCTCTACAGCAGGAGGTTTCTCAATGGAAGGTTTAGCTAGTAGAGTTGGTCTATTCTGCAGGTCCAAGTCTAGCTTCCTGGGGACAAATGGTCGGGTTCCCCCTACCTTGTAAAGTATTCATGGTATCTTTATACCTATTGATACTATCTTTTGGGAAGTTTATCAATACCACTATTAGTGTGTCTACACTCATCTTTTGTTGAAGTGGAATTTGAGAAAGACAGTCATCATCCACATCTATGACAGACATTATAGCTACCTCTTTAGGTCTCTTTATTGCAGCTGCACACTGAAATTTACCTCTTCAATGTTCAATCAAATGGTAAGCTCCCCATGCTTCACATCTACTAATGTCCTGCTAATTGCCATAAATGTTGTCCCAAGGATGATAGGAACCTCAAAATCTAGCTGGCAGTCTAGAATGACAAAATCCATAGGAAAGATGAACCTACCCTCATAAACCAGAACATTGCACAAAATCCCTATGGGCTGCTTTACTGATCTGTCTCCCAAAAGTTGCCTCATTGTAAGGGGTGTAGAGCTCCTAAGCACAACTGCTTCTAAACTGCCAATGACACCAAATTAATGCTAGTGCACAAATATCGTAAGCTCCAATAGTACACGGGATAGTGAAAGCTTCATGATCTTCCTTCTTCTCAACAAAAGATCTTGTAGCAATGGTGCTACAATAATGAAGATTGTTTGCCAGCTCGATTATCACTGTACTCTTATAGTTACTAAGTCTTTCATGAACTTGGCATAACGTGGAATCTACTTAAGTGTTTCCACTAGAGGGATATTCACTAACAGCTCCTTCAGCATAGACAAAAATTTCTTTAACATGCAATCTTCAACCTTCTTCTGCAACCTCTATAGTATTGGTGGTGACGATTTGGGAATGGTCGGTAGGAGTTACTGGGTTTTATGACTCTTGGGAATCCTTAGCAACCTTAGGCTCTACTAGTGCCACATCATTCTCTTCACTCGCTTTATCAACATGCACCTCTTCGGGGATAGGTACTTTACCTTCAACTTTATTAATACTTGTATCACGGACTATAACTGGGTAACAAATTACCATACCGCTCCTTATTGTTACTCCCATGTAGTGACATTATTTTTCAGGTTCGAAATAGTATCACTAGGAAGTGACCCAACTTTTCTCTGATTCAATGAGGCTGACAGTTGCCCCATATGCTGCTATAGTTGCTTCATCGAGGTAGATTTCAAATCGACTAGTTGGCAAATATTGGATATTTCTCCTCTCATATATTGCACTCCTGCCTTAGTGGACTCTGCCTTGTCAAGAATGTTCGCCATCATCTCTGCTAATTTTAAGTTTGCACCACGATCATTTTAACCCTCACGATTCCTATAGCCATCTTTGTTTGGCTAGTTTCCTTGATAGTTCTCACGGCCATAGTTTGGACCTTTATAACTAACATTCAATGGTCAGTAAGCCCCCTGGCTGCCTAAGAAGTTCACCGTGTCATCATAATTATAGCCTTGATCATCATACCTGGGCATTGTATCCATAGCTTTTACCTTTTCAAGGCCTCTATCTAGTAGCTGCTTCGTCATTAAGTCCAGTTAGGTCCGCGTATGGGCCATGGCTTGATCCTATTCCTTCTCCTTATGTCATTTTCTGCCATCATCTTGAAGATGAACCCAGAGTAGTCTCCATCTCTATCATACCATTGTCTATTATTCTTTGCTACCTGATCCAAAATCACCACTATGTCTGGGAACATTCTAGACATGTATGATCCTCCAAAAGCAGCATCTATGATGGGCTTCATCAGTTGCATGACCTGTAGAAGACTTCATTTAAGTCCTCATTTGTTAAATGGTTGTTAGGGCACTGCTTAAGCTTCTACCTGAATCTCTCTCAAATTTTATACAGTGCTTCACTCAGCAGTTGCTTATAAGACCCAATGTTATCTATGATCTTCAGCTGTCTCGAAGTAGGGAAGAACTGCTCAAAGAAGGCCTCTTTCAACTCTCTCCACGTATGGCTAGAATCAGGTGGAAGCTCATTCAACCACTTTGTTGCCTTACTGGAAAGTGATAATAGAAATAGTTACAACCTAAGTGCTTGCTGACTGACCCCTGGAATATCGGACAATCGACATATCACAAAGAAGTTTATGACATGCTAATTTACGTCCTCAGTTACTGCTCTGCTGAACAACCCTTTCAACTATAACATTTGTAGCATAGTACTAGTCATGGTGAACTTCGCACCTGTAGGTAGTGGGGGAAGCACTATTCCCTAGTGGTCCCAGCTCCCTCATCATCATCATTTACTACTTGGGGCTGTAAAGAACCTTTAGGTCTCGCACCGTGTTGCTGATGCAGGGGTGGCACAAGTGGTACCTATTAAAGTGATGGTGCTAGTGGCACCCCATTACGAGCAAGGTCATTTTTATCCAGACCATCATTTCCCCCACCTGTAGGATTCACGGCCAACGCCATTTGTTTAGCTGCATCGCATTCTTGGGTATTCATTCTGTGGATAGACTTAGTGAGCTCGGGGTCATAAGGAACAAGTGCTTCAACCTTACTTTGAGTGTTTGGTATGCAATGTTGATTCCCTACCAAGAGCATAAACAAGAAATAGAAGTAAAATTAGGGACTAGTATTACACACTGAAAGTAGCAACTATAGACTATTACTTCACTGTATTCCTCGGCAACGGTGAATAATTTTCTATGCCCAAATTTACAATCCAAAAGGAATAGTAAAGCGGTCATTGATCAAATATATAAATCAACCAGAGTTGAGGTCGATCCCACAGGGAATGCGTCAGAATAAATTTGTCAGAACCGTTTTTCAGAATTAACATCTATTCTCAAAATAAAAATACATAGAGTAAATGGGGGTTTTTGTTTTTGCAAACTAAATTATTAAAGTAAAGTAACAAAAGATTACAAATACTACTGGATTTCAAACAATTGATGTGAAGCTAGGATTGTGTTCCACACGACATCGAATATGATAGCCAAAGTTATGTGGTAAACCTATTCATGACTATGTATACAAGATCAAACAAGTTATGTAACACCTAATTTACCTTTTGGTCCTTCATAGATGTATTTCATACATCACCTTTCAGTCTTAGAATGTATACTTACATACTCACTAACCCTTGTTATAGACCCCAAAATACTCTCACCTTTCAGTCTCAAGCACTTAGACTAGGTTAAAAAGCCTGAATTTTTATTGTAGAACACTTTTCATAATCACTACATCCCATTCAGGCATGTAGCGAATACAGGCTTACCATAATGTGTCGACTTATTAAGGAAAAAGTTACAGTGAAGAATACTATGATATTTACATTAATCAATCCCGAGATTTACACCAAATTCCTCTATCTTATTGATTTATCATGGTTCCCACAACCCCAGTTCTAGTTTTAGCCTAGCATATTCAAGAAAGATAGCTCACAAATAAATAATTCATGATAAAGAACTTATTATTGAAGAATTAATGAATCCATGGATTACAAGCTTGAGTAAGTAATTGAAATCCAAGAGTTCAATGAAACTGAAAGAAAAATAGTGTTCTTCTTGTGTTCTCTACCTCTAGCAGTCCCAGACTAAGTAAAAATTGAATAAAAATAATATATGTATACAAGGCAAACCTAATACAACTTAAAATAGGAAAAATAGCGTAGGCATGGATATATGCCGTTATACAGCCTGTGAGATACTAGATGGACCATGAACTAGTTTGTGAGTCCATACTTGGACTTCAAAATCACTCTTCTCTTCACACACATTAACATGAGCTGTGTGAGGGTCAACGGTCTATGGGATAGACTGTCTCCCTTACCTTTAACCTTTTACCACTTCCCTTAATATCATGGCCCATGTCATGGACCATGGTTGGTAACACTGTCTGTGACAGGCCCCGTCTACAATTCTTCTAAATTTTTTATGGTAATGGGTATCATAACATCACTTTGATGCCACTTGACATGATCCGTATCGATGTCCATGGTTCATGAGAGCAACCGTGGGATATGCCTTCATTAATTTTTCTCCAACTCCTGGGCCACGCCTTCCGCCTATGTTCATCACTCCTAGTGTATAGCTACGGTGGGCCTCATAGCCTGTGAGGTGACACACGGACCGTGAAGGCACCTTTGGTCATTGACTTGGTTCAATTCTTGGCTGGGCCACATCCACGTAGACTCTCATGGTCTGTGTGATGCTACACGGGCTGGAGGCCTCCTTACACCAGCACTTAAACTCATTTTCATTCCTTTTGTTGTATGTCACCCATTTCTATGCCTTTACCACTTTTCCTAAAAATAACAAAAACACACATCACAATAACAAATTTTCTTGAGAATGTGCAAAAATCCTTTGTTTAAAGCATTACAAGAGTCGTATATCTACGACTCATTATAATGAGACATAAAGTGTTAGACTAAGTTCATCTGCACCTACTTTCATTAATATAATTTGAATTGGATTATAGGAATTGAATAGTAAAATCCCCTAATCCTAATCTTCGAGTTATGTTCATTTATTATTGAGTTCTAGTTAAATTTTTATGCATATTTATAACAAATTGATAAGTAGCATGTTGATTTCATGAAGTTGTAGCATTAATTTATGCAATCTTTATTGCACTAACTAAATTAAGAATATGATTCTAAATGTAAGAGTTGAGCATGGTTGATTGGAGTCTAAATGACTATTTGAGTTAGAGTCTTGAATGATTGATGAGTCCTAGTAGCATGCATGATTGATGGTTTTGAATTGTTGCTTTGTTGAGTGAGTTGATAGAGTTTGATTGAAGTAAATGTAAAGATGAGACTAAGTACATTGATATAAGCATATTGAGTCAATAGAGGAGTATTGATCACCGATATAGGTATGAGTAAGTCTAACTCAAATCCATAAACTAGATTACTAGCCTAGGATAGGAGATAAGTATCTTATGTCCCAAAAAGATGGATATTTATTTTTGGATCCAAATTGTTTTGTCGTCCCTTACCCTGACAAGTATTAGAAAGTTGTTACAATGATAGTGTAAACATTGTATCATCATCAACTTTTATGTGATGGTTGTCAAGTAGAGAAACTCTCATAGTGTGCAAACTGATTTGACTGAGTTGAATGGTAGAGTTTTTTTCGATAGCATTATTTTACTATAAAATCTTGCATCCTTTGTTGAGTTGAGTCATGGATTGTTGAGTTGATTTTGTTAATGTTTATCTGAGCCTAACTTGCTTCCTTAGCCATTATACATACCAATATATTTAATGTACTAACATCGATTTAGGCCTACATTATTAATGATGTAGATACATGTGATAGGGGTCTTGTAAGCCATCCTGTAACCCCATATTGCATCATCAAGTTTCCATGCCCAATCAGTTCTGGTTGCATTCACAGACTTGGTCAGGATCTCCTTGATCTTTCTGTTTGAAACTTCAACCTGTTCACTTGCCTGCAGGTGATAGGGTATCGCCACCTTGTGTTAACGTACTCCATACTTTGCTAGGACCTTATAGAATACCTTATTATAGAAATGAGAACCCCCATCACTAATGATAATTCAGGGTGTCCCAAATTTGGAGAAGATGTTCTGCCTCAGAAACTAGACAACACATTGCTTTCATTGTGTAGTAATGAAACCACCTCCACCCACTTGGAGACATAGTCCACTGCCACTAGGATATACTTTATCCATAAGAGCTTATAAATGGGCCCATGAAGTTAATGTCCCAGACGCCAAACATTTCTGCTTCAAGAATAGGGGTCATGGGCAACTCTTGATGTCTAGAGATGTTTTCTTGTTGTTGATAGTGATCACACTCTAGGACCAAGTCATGGGTGTCCTTGTAGATGGTGGGCCAGTAGTATTGACATTGTAGGATCTTTTTCGCTATCCTAACATAACCATGATTTACCCCTACGTAGGAAGAGTGATAAGCCTCTATGATACTTATCATCTCTACTTCTACAATGCACCACCTAATGATCTTATCAGCTCATCTTCGGAACAAGTATTGGTCATCCTAGAATTACATGCACACATCATGAAGAAACCTTTTTCTCTAGTGAGGTTTAAGGCCCTCAAGCATAATGTCACTCACCAGAAAGTCAGCAAAATTAGCAAACCAAGGAATAAGGTCAACAGAAGCTACCAAAACCCGTTCATCAGGAAAAGAATCATTGATGTTAAGACAATCCTTCTCTTTTGATTCATCCTCTAACCCGGATAAATAGTCTGCTACCTGATTCTTAGATCCTTTTCGATCTTGGACCTCAAAGTCAAACTCTTGCAGCAGGAGAACCAATCTAATCAGCCTAACCTTAGCATCTTTCTTTAGAATAAGGTATTGCAAGGTTGCATGGTCGATGTGCACTATCATTTTTATGCCCAATAAGTAGGTCCTGAACTTATCAGATGTTTATACCATAGCAAACAACTCCTGCTCAGTCACCATGTAATTTTTTTGAACATCATTGAGGGTCTGGCGGGCGTAGTAGATGGGGTGAAAATTCTTGTTGTGCCTTTGGCTGAGCATAACAACCCACAGAAATTCTCTTTGCACACATATAACCTCAAAAGGGGTAGCCCAATCAGGTGCAACTACCACAGGTGTAGAAATGAACTTTTAATTCAGAGGCTTAAAGGTATGCTAGCAGCTATCATTGAACTAAAACTTAGCATCTTTCTCCAAGAGTTTGCACAGTGGATGACCAATCATGGAGAATTCCTTCATAAATTGACCATAAAAGCCTACATGTCTGAAAAAAGCTCTTGACCCCCTTCAAAGATATGGGAGGTTACAATATCTCAATAACCTCAATTTTGTTCTTATCTACCTCTATCCCCTTATCAGAAATCTTATGGCCAAGGACTATCCCCTCATTGACCATGAAATGGCATTACTCCCTATTTAAAACCCTATTCGCCTCCTCATAATGTTGTAGTGCCCTGCTAAGATTCAACCGACAATTATCAAAGGAATTACCTACTACAGAGAAGTTATCCATAAATATAACAAGGGTATCTTCGACAATGTCGGAGAAGATCGACATCATACATCATTGGAAGGTGGCTGGGGCATTGCATAAGCTGAAAGGTATCCTCCTGAAGGTAAAAGTCCTATATGGGCAAGTGAAAGTGGTCTTCTCCTAATCTTCTAGGGTTATGTATATTCGATTGTACCTTGAGTACCCATCTAAGAAACATACCACCCTCTACCTACTAATAAATCTAATATTCGGTCCATGAAGGGCATGGGGAAATGGTCCTTAAAGTCTATCTATTCAGCTTTCGATTGTCCATGAACACTAGCCACCAAGTGACAGGTCACAAGGGGATGAGGTCATTTCTATTATTCGCTACAACTGTCATGCCCCATTTCTTAGGGTCACATTGAATTGGACTAACCTACTGACTATCAGAGATAGGGTATATCACCCTTGCATCTAGCCATTTGATAATTTGTTTTTTCGCCATCTCTTACATAGGTGGATTCAACTTGTGTTGGTGTTCAATGCAGGGCACACAATTATCCTTCAACTTGATTTTGTGCATGCATATTCCTGGAAGAATCCCTATAATATCTGCAATGGTCCAACCAATAGCTCTTTTAAACTTTTGGAGTGCCCTCAATAATGCTTTCACCTAGTTTTCGTAAAGATCTGCAGCCAGAATCACTAGAAGAGTGTTATTAATACTTAAAAATGCATACATGAAGTGTTAGGGCAGCTCCTTGAGCTCTACAGCAGGAGGTTTCTCAATGGAAGGTTTGGCTAGTGGAGTTGATCTATTTTGCAGGTCCAAGTCTAGCTTACTGGGGACAAATGGTCGGGTTCCCCTACCTTGCAAAGTATTCATAGTATCTTTATACCTATTGATACCATCCTTTGGGAAGTTTATCAATACCGCTATTAGTGTGTCTGCACTCATCTTTTGTTGAAGTGGAATCTGAGAAAGACAGTCATCATCCACATCCATGATAGACATTACATCTACCTCTTTAGGTCTCTTCATTGCAGCTGCACACTGAAATTTACCTCTTTAGTGTTCAATCAAATGGTAAGCTCCGCATGCTTCACATCTACTAATATCCTAGTTGCCATAAATGTTATCCCAAGGATGGCCAGTAGTATTGACATTGTAGGATCTTTTTCGCTATCCTAACATAACCATGATTTACCCCTACGTAGGAAGAGTGATAAGCCTCTATGATACTTACTCAAAATCTAGCTGGCAGTCCAGAATAACAAAATCCATAGGAAAGATGAACCTACCATCATAGACCAGCACATTGCACAAAATCCCTATGGGCTGCTTTACTGATCTGTCTCCCATAAGTAGCCTTATTGTAAATACTACTATACTCTTATAGTTACTAAATCTTTCATGAACTTGGCATAACTAGGAATCTGCTCAAGTGTTTCCACTAGAGGGATATTCACTGACAGCTCCTTCAGCATAGACAAAAATTTCTTAAACATGCAATCTTCAACCTTCTTCTACAACCTCTATAGTATTGGTGGTGACGATTTGGGAATGGTCGGTAGGAGTTACTGGGTTTTATGACTCTTGGGAATCCTTAGCAACCTTAGGCCTCTGTAGGATTGGTGGTGGGGGTTTAGGAATGGTCGGTAGAGACTGAGTTACTAGGTTGGATGTCTCTTGGGAATCCTTAGCAACCTTAGGCTCTACTAGTGCCACATTATTCTCGTCACTCTCATTATCAACATGCACCTCTTCGGGGATAGGTACTTTGCCTTCAACTTTATTAATACCTGTATCACTAACTATAACAGGGTCATAAATTACTATACCGCTTCTCGTTGTTACTTCCATATAGTGACATTACTTTTTAGGTTCCAAATAGTGTCACTAGGAAGTGACCCAACTTTTCTCTGATTTAATGAGGCTGACAGTTACCCTATATGCTGCTCTAGTTGCTTGATCGAGGTAGATTTCGAATCAACTGGTTGCCAAACATTGGATATTTCTCCTCTCATATATTGCACTCCTGCCTTAGTGGACTCTACCTTGTCAAGAATGTTCGCTATCATCTCTGTTAATTTTAAGTTTCCACCATAATCATTTTGACGCTCATGATTCCTATAGCTATCTTTGTTTGGCTAGTTTCCTTTATAGTACTCATGGCCATAGTTTGGACCTTTCTAGCCAATGTTAAATGGTTAGTAACCCCCCTAGCTACCCAAGATGTTCACCTTATCATCATAATTATAGTCTTGATCATCATACCTGGGCATTGTATCCATAGCTTTTACCTTTTTGAGGCCTCTATCTAGTAGCCACTTCATCAGCAAGTCCAGTTGGGTCTGCGTATGGGCCATGTCTTGATCCTATTCCTTCTCCTTATGTCATTTTCTACCATCATCTTGAAAATGAACTCAGAGTAGTCTCCATCTCTATCGTACCATTGCCTATTATTCTTAGCTACCTGATCCAAGATCACCGCTATGTCTGGGAATATTCTATACATGTATGATCCTCTAGTAGCAGCATCTATGATGGGCTTCATCAGTTGCATAACCTGTAGAAGATTTTTTTTATGTCCTCATTTGTTAAATAATCGTTGGGGCACTGCTTAAGCTTCTACCTGAACCTCTCTCAAATTTCATACAGTGCTTCATTCAGCAGTTGCTTATAAGACCCAATGTCATCTATGATCTTCAGTTGTCTTGAAGCGGGGAAGAATTGCTCCAAGAAGGCCTCTTTCAACTCTCCGCACATATGGCTGGAATCAGGTGGAAGCTCATTCAGCCACTTTGTTGCCTTACTAGAAAGTGAGAATTGAAATAGTTACAACCTAAGTGCTTGCTGACTGACCCCTGGAATATCGGACAATCGACATATCGCCAAGAAGTTCATGACATGTTGGTTTACATCCTCAGTTACTGCTTTGCTGAACAACCCTTTCAACTATAGCATCTGTAATATAGTACTAGTGATGGTGAACTTCATACCTGTATGCAGTAGGGGAAGCACTGTTGCCCGAGTCATCCCAGCAACATCATCATCATCATTCGCTACTTGGGGCTACAAAGGACCTTTAGGTCTCGCACAGTGTTGCTGATGCAGGGGTGGCATAAGTGGTACCTATCAAAGTGGTGCCGCTAGTAGCACCCCATTCCTAGCAAGGTCATTTTTACCCAGACCATCATTTCCCCCACCTGTAGGATTCACGGCCAACACTCTTTATCTAGCTGCATCGCGTTCTTGGGCATTCATTCTGCGAATAAACTTAGTAACCTCAGGGTCATAGGGAACAAGTGCTTTATTCGAGTGTTTGTTATGCAATGTTGATTCCCTACCAAGAGCAAAAATAAGAAATAGAAGTAAAACTAGAGACTAGTATTACACACTGAAAGTAGCAACTACAGACTATTACTTTGCTGTATTCCTCGACAATGGTGCAAAATTTTCTATCCCAAAATTTACAATCCAAAATGAATAGTAAAGCAGTCATTGATCAAATATAGAAATCAGCCAGAGTTGAGGTCGATTCCACAGGGAATGCATCAGAATAAATTTGTCAGAACCCTTTTTCAGAATTAATACCTATTCTCAAAATAAAAATACATAAAGTAAATGGGGCTTTTGGTTTTGCAAACTAAATTATTAAAGTAAAGTAACAAAAGATTACAAATACTACTTGTATTTCGTACCTCACCATTCAGTCTCTGAATGTATACTTACATATTTACTAACCCTTGTTATAGACCTAAAAATACTCTCACCTTTCGGTCTCAAGTACTTAGACTAGGTTAATAAGCCATAATTTCTATCGTAGAACTCTTTTCCTAATCACTACATGCCATTCAGGCATGTAGCGAATACAGGCTTACTATAATGTATCAACTTATTAAGGAAAAAGTTACAGTGAAGAATACTATGATATATACATTAATCAATCCCGAGATTTACCCCAAATTCCTCAATCTTGTTGATTTATCATGGTTCCCACAACCCCAGTTCTAGATTTAGCCTAGCATATTCAAGAAAGATAGCTCACAAATAAATAATTCATGATGAAGAACTTATTAATGAAGAATTAATCAATCCATGGATTACAAGCTTGAGTAAGTAATTGAAATCCAAGAGTTTAATGAAATTGAAAGAAAAATAGTGTTCTTCTTGTGTTCTCTGTCTCAACCGGTCCCAGACTAATTAAAAATTAAATAAAAATAATATATGTATATAAGGAAAACCTAATACAACTTAAAATAGGAAAAATAGCACAAGCATGGATATGAGCTGTTACACAGCCTGTGAGATACTAGACGGACCGTGAACCAATCTGTGAGTCCACACTTGGACTTCAAAATCACTCTTCTCTTCACACACATTGCCATGAGCTGTGTGAGGGTCAACGGTCTGTGGGATAGACTGTCTCCCTTACCTTTAACCTTTTACCACTTCCCTCAATATCATGGCCCATGTCATAGACCATGGTTGGTAACACTATCTGTGACAGGCCCCGTCTATAATTCTTCTAAATTTTTGATGGTAATGGACATCATAACATCACTTTGATGCCACATAACATGATCCATATCGTTGTCCATGGTTCATGAGAGCAGCCGTGGGACATGCCTTCATTAATTTTTCTCCAACTCCTTGGCCACGCCTTCTGCCTATGTTCATGACTCCTAATGTATGGCCACAGTAGGCCTCATAGCCTGTGAGGTGACACACGGACTGTGAAGGCACCTTTGGTCGTTCACTTGGTTCAATTCTTGGCTGGGCCATATCCACATAGCCTCTCATAGTTTGTGTGATGCTACACGGGCTAGAGGCCTCCTTACACCAGCACTTAAGCTCATTTTCATTCCTTTTCTTGTATGTCACCCATTTCCATGCCTTAACCACTTTTCCTAAAAATAACAAAAACACACATCAAAATAATAAATTTTCTTGAGAACGTGCAAAAATCCTTCCTTTAAAGTGTTACAAGAGTCATATATCTATGACTCATCATAAGGAGACTTAAAGTGTTGGACTAAGTTCATCTGCACCTACTTTCATTAATATAATTTGAATTGGATTGTAGGAGTTGAATAGTAAAATCCCATAATCCTAATCTTCGAGTTATGTTCATTTATTATTGAGTTTTGGTTGAGTTTTCAAGCATATTTATAACAAATTGGTATGTAGCATGTTGATTTCATGAAGTTAGAGCATTAATTTATGCAATCCTTATTGCACTAACTAAATTAAGATCATGATTCTAAATGTAAGAGTTGAGCATGATTGTTTGGAGTCTAAATGACTATTTGAGTTAGAGTCTTGAATGATTGATGAGTCCCAGTAGCATGCATGATTGATGGTCCTGAATTGTTGATTTGTTTAGTGAGTTGAAAGAGTTTGATTGAAGTAAATGTAAAGATGAGACTGAGTTCATTTATATAAGCATATTGAGTCAATAGTGGAGTATTGATCACCGATATAGGTATGAGTAAGTCTAACTCAAATCTGTAAACTAGATTACTAGCCTAGGATAGGGGATAAGTCTCTTATGTCCCAAAATGATGGACATTTATTTTTGGATCCAAATTGTTTTGATCGTCCCTTACCCTGACAAGTATTGGAAAGTTGTTGCAATGATAGTGAAAACATTATATCATTATCAACTTATATGTGATGGTTGTCAGGTAAAGAAACTCTCATAGTGTGCAAAACTGATTTGACTGAGTTGAATGGTAGAGTTTTTTGTAGTAGCATTATTTTACTATAAAATCTTGCATCTTTTGCTGAGTTGAGTCATGGATTGTTGAGTTGATTTTGTTAATGTTTGTCTGAGCCTGACTTGCTTCCTTAGCCATGATACATACCAATATATTCAATGTACTAACATCTATTTAGGCCTGCATCATTAATGATGTAGATACATGTGATAGGGGCCTTCAATAAATGCATTATTGAAGTCCAAACTCTTGTTTGGTGAGCCCTCTTTGCTATTTGGAGGAGCTTTTTTCTTTATTATATTGAGTATTATAAGTATTTCATTTTGAGGTAGCTTTGGACTTGTCATGATATCTCCTATATTTGATGGATACTTCATAAACATTGAGTAGAGATAGTCGATCATTATTTATTTTCCAAATTTTGTTCATCGGAAATTATTATTGAAAGAGGCTGATAGTCGATTATTATTTATTTTCCAAATTTTGTTCATCGAAAACTATTATTGAAAGAGACTGATTTATCTAAAGTTATGGATTTTCTTAAGCATTCTTCCACTATAGAGAATGATGTTATTATGAGGCCAAGTGATTCTCTCGGGGAACCAATAATAATTCTTCAAGTTCTCGGCCATGCGAATGGTACCCTTCCGGGGCATGATATAAGGACACCTTCCCTCATTCTCTATTTGACTTAAACTTCCTTCACAACACTCCATGGTACTTCCCATCTTCCTTCCAATATATTGAAATAGTTAGTTTGTCAACTTCCATAATTTGCTTGAGTAATTTGATTTGTCAGCTATTGCTCTAGCTATATATGATATCCTCCAGAGTTTACTCATTCTATTAAGGCACCTATTGCTTTACAGAGCCAAAACATCTCCCTTTTGGTAGAGAATTTGGATAACACTTCTAGCACCTTTCACCCACTAGATCTTGTAGGAGAAAGAACTGAGAATCTTATTGATATTATGCTTGTCTATCTTGAAATTTCCACTGGTCCTGGGGAAGCCAGAACCAACCCACTTAATTAGGTTGAGTTTAGAATTATTTTTGTAGTTCAACAAGTTCCATTTAACTTAAAATGGCTTTGTAGATATCACATTATCAATCAAATTGTGAGACATGCAATCATCGGTATCATAAGCAACCCAAACTTGATTACCATCAAAAGAATTTTCCATTCTATCCTCATCAAAACTATGGAAGTTAGAATCAAGAACTGTTATGTTCTGGCAGGTGCAGTTGAACTATTTTAGTGATGACAAATTGAACCAGGTTCCCGGAGATGCACTAGTGGTTGGAAGGCACAGTCCTAATTTAAGATAGATTGTTGTATAAGGAAACCAAATCAAAGCAGAACTTGGAAAAGGAAGGCAATCAGGAAAAGGACTCCTTCAAGGAAAAGAAATATGTGCCCTACTCAACACACGAGTCATACATGAAAAGTCTCTAGGGTTTAATATAAATACAATCTTCAACCCTATGGGAGACAACTTTTGTAAATGAAAATATGTGAGAGCATTCAAGCAAAAGCAAAGGTACTTAGCGAGAATATTCAAGCAAGATCTAATATTAGGTTTTCTTGATTGTTCAAGTCTATTTAACAATCTTCTTAGAATCTTTGTTTAGGGACAAATATTGTAAGAAGTTATTTTCTTTGAGTGAGTTGTAATTGAGAGTGGGTTTGACTCTTAATAGTTGTGTTCTGAATAGTGAGTTGTAAGTTGACTTTGCTCATTTGAAATAAGTGAAGTTATTGAAATCCTACTAGTGTAGGTAGAAGTTGTTTCTCCCTTGAGAAAGGAGTTTTTCCACTATAAGTTACTTGTCATCTTTATTGCTTTCTTTGTATATGTTGGTACTTCCTACTAAAATAGGTTCACTAGTAGCATAGGGGTACAACTCTTTTTAATTGGTATAAGAGCAGGTCTTTTCGGAACAAGGCTAACAACCTCCAAAAGATAATGGCGGCCCTGCCCATGTCTTAAGAAGGATCTTTTCATTCTAGACCTCCATTGTTTAACGGACACTACTACGGATGGTAGAAGACTCAAATGATGAATAACATTGAGGGAGAACAACCTGATCTCTAGAATGTTGTGCTCAACATACCAATGATTACGATGAAGATGGGTCAACCTCAGGTGCTCCAAGAGTACCTAAGGAACGCAGTGAGTGGAATGATGCTGATAAAATTACCATTCAAAACATTGCAAAGGTAAAGAAGATCCTTTTGTGCGACATTGATCTTGATGAATACAATAGGATATCATCTTGTCAAGATGCTAAACAAATCTAGGACACACTACAAGTTGCTCATGAAGGAACCACTCAGGTGTAAAATACAAAGATTGATAATCTGAACCGATAATATGAGTTGTTCTGATTGCATGAAGCTGAAATTATACAGGAAATAGAAACTAGGTTCTTTGCTATTGTCAATGAGATTTACTCTTTGGGAGAAGTCATTCCCATCGAGAAAGCCATCCAGAAGTTGCTGAGTATGTTACCTGAATCCTTGGAAATCAAAGTATGAGCTATAATCGAAGCCAAGGATCTAGATACCATGACCATGTATTACCTAATGAGAACTCTGGTTACTTATGAACTAAAAAAGAATCAAGAGAAGTAGTTGAACAATAAGAGGAAGGACAAGAACCTAATCTGAATGCTACTAAGAAAGAGGACTTCAAGGAAGAAAACATTGAACTAATCACCAAGAAGTTCCAATAGGTACTGCGAAGAAGACCTGGTGGTCAAAGAAGGACCCCACGACGGACAGTTGAGAAAGATCTAAGGGAACAACTATGTCGCTAGTATGAAAGTCCTGACCACTTCATCATTCTATACACTCTTGGCACTTGAGTATAAGAAGAACGTCCCAAAGAAATGTAAGAAACTAGGGCCGAACCATATGTTCGCAAGGATAGGAGGATGACAAATAAAAAAGCAGATCTATTAGTGGAAAGAGCCTTAGCGATACTAACTAGTAACTCTAGTGATGAATTTGATGGTCAGGCACCTGTAAACCAATCTCTATGGTTGCTGAGGAACCCAAAAAGTATGACTGCCTTGCTCTTGTGGCTATGGATGAATCTGACGATGAAAGTAGGAAAGAACAGGTGACTATGGTGACTGATCTCAAGGCTAATGAGTCTGACATCAAGCAGGAGAATCTGCTGCTAATGGTGCGAGCAGGTTCACATGATCAAGATACTACACTATTAGACACCAAGGTAAGTTTTGAAAAAGTTAAAGCTTATATTTATTTGGGCTATAAGAAAAAGCTTGAGTCCTTGTTATAGTTCCTGATTGAAGCCTATCTGACTGTTTATGAGTCTAAAAACCTTTTTTTGGAGGACTATGCTCAGTAAATAACTAAGAATATTAATCTTGAGAATGTCAATCAAAAACTACAAGTGGAGATTGAGAGTCTTAAGACCTCAAGAAAGGAGAAAAAGTTATAAGTCAGACCCAATCAGACTTGGTAGAAAAGGTTAAAAAACTGGGAGATGAGCTTGGTATCATGTCTAATAATAATGACGTCCATCTAAAAGAACTAGACCAGACCAAAGCTAAACTAGAGCACAATATAAAGTGGAACAAGTCCTCTACAATGCTCAATGATATGCAGTAAGGTCAATCTACCACAAGTATGGCATTAGGCTTAAAATTAAGGAACCCAAGGTTTGTACAATAGACCATGGAGTTCTTTACACCTTGTATGGGAAGACCGGCCATTTGAGAGATAATTGTATTAAAAACTCAAAGTCTCTTGATAGCAGTATCGCCTACAAAAGGGGTAGATAGAGGAGGGGAACAAGATGAAGGCATCCTTGTAGGAGCAATAGAAACAGAACATAAAGAAAATATCCTCCTAGAACTAACAAGTACTAGTCAGGCAGAAGATATCCACCTAGATTTAACTAGTTTAATAATGAAAGTATATACTCTTCTATAACTACTAGGGCTTAAAAGATTAAGAAGGAACTTCCTGGCTGGGAAAAAAGGGATCTTATTCACCTTTTTTACAATCAAAAGGGACCCAAGTGGATCTAGGTACCCAAATGTCACCTTTGTTAATTGTATAGGAACTAGTAGAAGGAAAATGGAAGTAGTGGTACTTAGACAGTGCATGCTCCAGACATATGACATGAGACAAGCTCAACGTCCTTCTACTGAGTGACTTCCAAGGCGGGAATGTAGGCTTTGGAAATGGAAAACAAGGTGAAAAAAAGGCAACAGAAAGGTGGGACCATCTATGTCCCAATGCATAGACAATGTGTAGTATGTGGAGAGATAAAACATAATTTGCTGAGTGTCTCTAAAATGTGCAATAAAGGAAATGATATACTTTTCATAGCCTCAGAATGCAAAGTGACAAATGTTATCTCAAAGAGGCTCATACTCTGGGGGAAGAGACACAAGAATATATAGAAGGTGGACATCAATGGACTTGGTCAACCTAATATGAAGTGTTTGAATGCCATGAGCAATGTATCATCACTTTGGCATAAAAGACTAGGACATACCAGCTTTTTGGTAATCAACAAACTGATCTCAGAAGAGCTAGTTCTGGGACTACCTGAGCAAAAGATTAGTGAAGATCAAGTATTTGGAGCCTATGCTCAAGGTAAACATGTCAGGAGTAGCTTTCAACTAGTGGGACTAGTCAGCAGTAATAGTCCTCTAGAACTGGTTTATATAGATCTCTATGGCCCTATAAAAGACTAAAGTAGAGGTCGGAACAGGTGTGTCTTCATACTTGTAGATGATTAATCAAGGTTTACATGGACCTTCTTTCTAAAATCTAAGGACAAAATTTTTGATGTGCTTCCTAAAATGGTTCAAAAGAATCTAAATTGCCATCTGATGAGCTTGAGAATAGATCATGGTTTATAATTTGACAACTTCGGATTCCTCACATTCTATATTGAAAATGGCATGACTCATAACTTTTTAGCCCCTAATACTCCCCAACAAAGTAAGGTTGTGGAAAGAAAGAATAGAACTCTGGAAGACATGGCTAGAACTATGTTGAGAGCCGATAATCTTTCGCAGAGTATTTGTTCTGAGGAAGTGAACACTGCCTGCTATCTCATTAATATATGCATGATGAGACCTATCTTGAGAAAACCTCCCTATGAGTTACTAAAAAGGTAGAAAACCAAATGTAGCCCATCTTTGCTCCTTTAGCTATGCATGTTATGTACACAACAACAGAAATGATGTCTAGGTAGGTTTGACACTAAGAGTGATGAGAGAATTTTCATTGGATAGTCCTTTCATAGCAAAGCCTACAACGTGTATAATAAAAGAACAAGATATATGGAAGAAAGTGCATATACTATATATGATGAGGCCCATTTAGTGGTCGAGGAAATTTTGTAAAAATATTACAAATCCCTGAAGCAACTGACAATAGGAAAGAGTTGGATGAAAGGGAACAAACCTACCTAGAGCTGGTCCCTTAGTTCAAGGTAGTGTAGAGAAAGAGGCACCATCTGAGGCTATCCCTCAAAATTAAATGGCTTATCTAAACCATCTCACCCTACTAAAGTTGGTTCCTCAGACACTATAAGCAATAATCCTACTCTTGAGGATCTAGGACATAACTGGAAGCACAAAAACTCACACTCTCTTGAAAATCTCTTAACTCCTCTGGACTTAGGAATATCTACCAGATCAAAGCTCAAGAACTAGTGTGCTTTTTCTATGTATGTGTCCCTTGTGGAACCCTAAAATGGTAAGGAGGCACTGTTGGATGAAGAACAGATATCTGCTATGGAGGAAAAGCTTCTTCAGTTTGAACAAAGCAAGGTGTGGCACCTAGTTCTTGCTCTAGAACATCGCTCCATAATCGGCACTAAATGGGTATTCAGGAATAAGCTAGATAAACAAGGTAGTATCACCAGAAATAAGGCTAGACTAGTATTTCAGGGATATAACTAGGAGGAGGGCATCGACTGCGATGAGACATTTTCCCTTGTGGCAAGCATTGAAGCTATCAGAATGCTCATTGCCTTTGCAGCTCATATAGAATTCAAGTTGTATCAAATGGATGCCAAGTGTGCATTTCTAAATGGATACCTATAAGAAGAGGTGTATGTAGAACAGCGTCTAGGCTTTGAAAGACATGATTACCCTAATTATGTATACAAGTTGGACAAGGCTTTATATGGGCTCAAGCAGGCTCCCTGTGCATAATACAATAGGTTGTCCAGGATCCTTTTAAGTTATGGTTACTCCAGGGGAAAGAGAGATAATACACTAATTTTGAGAAAGAAAGGGGCTCATGTTCTTATAGTGTAGGTCTACGTTGATGACATTATCTTCGGTGGGACAGATGAAGCTCTTGGTCTAGACTTTATAAATCTTATGGGTAGTGAATTTGAGATGAGCATGATGGGAGAACTGAACTTCTTTCTGGGCCTACAAATGAATCAAACACAGGCATGTATTTCAATTCATCAACATAAATACATCAAGGAGCTGCTTGAAAAGTTTGGGATGCTTGACACTAAGACCAGTGACACTCCAAGGTGAGTACTACATAACTAGATATAGATAGAGATGTGGGAGGTATTAGTGTGGATGCCACCAAGTATAGAGGAATGATTATATCACTTTCGTACCTGATAGCTAGTACACCTGATATAGTGTTCAATATGGATATGTGTGTCAGGTTCCAATCGGCTCCCAAGGAGTCATATCTTCAAGCTATGAAATGGATATTGCGATATCTCAAACATGCACCTGGTTCTTTGGTACCCTATAGGCTTCTCATTCAAACTTGTGGGATTTGCCTACGCTAACTATGTTGGATACCTGATTGATAGGAAAAGCACATAAGGAATGGCTCACTTTCTAGGACCTTAACTTGTCTCTTGGGCCACAAACAACCAAAATTTAGTCACCTTCTTGACTGCCGGAGTTGAGTATGTGGTTGCCGCATCATATTGTGCTTAACTTCTTTTGATAAAGCAACAACTCTTGGACTTTGCATAAGTGTTACTTGCATTCCTATCATGTGTGATAATAAGAGTGCAATAAACATAGCAAAAAACCTGGTGCATCATAAGAGAACCAAGAACATCAATGTCAAACATCATTTCCTGTAGGACAATGTTAAAAAGGGCTTCATCTAGTTGGTTTGTTGCAAAACAGAGGACCAGGTTGATGACATTTTTACCAAGGCCTTAGACAGAGATCACTTTGAGCAAAAATTTCTTCACCTGGTCCTAATCAGGAGAACTTGACCACTTTTCCTTTTCTTGTAATTTAGACTGAGTATATAATTTGTATTAAAGGACTAGTAATTTTTGTATACAGGTACATTGTCTACAGATACTCCCAGGACTCCTTTACGGGGAACTAATGATATTACCCTTAGTGTCTATTACAGGTGGCATATGGTTGTAGTTACACATTCGTTTTTGCCTTTATCAATTGAACAAATATTCTTCTCCCACTACATGTACATAGAATAGTCATTATCTATGCATGCTATAATTAAAAGATAGTCTGGAGCCTCCCTTATAGAACCTGGTTCTTCCTTAGGTCTATCTATTGACCTTTGTTTTGGCGGGACCCCCTACATCTTTGCACATGAATGATAACCTCTCTTTGAATTTTAACCATTGTTCTGCACAAAGTTAGAAGCGTTGCTCAATTATTCATTGGCGCCACTTCATGTTCCCCAAGCCTTCTTTAAAAACATCTTTTCCCCCCAAATCTTTCTCACTTCCATTCTAAGAAAACCCTTTACTTTTTTTGAGAAAAAATATTCCAATTAAAAAAATGAATCACCATGGCCATCCTTATCTCTTATTTCGACATTGACTGAAATGCCGCGATGCCTTCACCACCCCCGGACATACTTCAGAGGGAACTTCCCTTCTCTTCCTCATTGACATACTTCCAGTCACCCCCACCATCGCCTAGAGCCACCTCCCAAGAAAACCTACCACCACCCCTTCCTCCCCAACAACTACACAACTCGCCTTTACCCCTTCTTCAATTCCTAACCTTCCCCATTACCCTCCACATTTGCCACCTGGTATACTAAAACCCTATCAAACACCGCTTAATCTTCCCATCATCAATCATGAGTCTTCCTCTTCTTCTTTCACCTCTGGCAATACGCCACCGCCTCCTACGCTTGTGTCTCCAGTTCCCCTCGCTACTCTTCCTCCGCCTGATCATGGTGAGGCTTACTCTAATGATGACATTCCTCTTGTGTCTATTTGTTATTGCCCTATTCAAAGTCCTATAACAATGGTTCCTCCTTTTGGTTTATCATCATATCGCCCTAAGGGTCTTATGATTCGAAGTAAGAAGCGTACTTTCCACTCTGCTCCGACGAGCACTAATAAAAAATGTCTCTACAAGGGTAAGGTGCCTGTCACTCCTTCATCTCTTATTCATGTTGATTCTTCACCAATGGGGTCCCCTGCACCTAGTTCTCTTTCCTCTGTACAGACTACCCCTAGTCTTTACAAGCATGAGGCTCGCTTATTGGTCATTGGGAAGGAACAGTATTTTGCTACTAAGGTAGTTCTGCGGGTTCGGGCTATACACTAGGAGGTTCATCATTTTTCATATATTGAAATGTTGTCTGACAAACTTAATGCAAAAAAATTGTTATATCTATTTGTAGACACGAATCTATTAATGTACGAGGAGGAGGTCATAAAGTTCTACACTAATCCTTCTATTTTAGAAGGAAATGTGGCCACTTCAAAAGTTTATGGAGTGGAACTGGTTTTTGACAAGATGCAATTGGGCAAGATTTTGCAGATTTTATTAGTTGGCTTGGCGGAGTATGTCTGAGATAAGGATGAGGACTATGTGCTTATCTCTACCTTCACTCAGGGGCGGGTCAATGATATTCCACAGAAGGTTCTAAAGAGTGAGATGCCTCCATTCTTGAAGCTACTATTTGAACTTGTTCATAAGGGTCTTCTGCCGCATGGATAATATAGGCATGATTCTAGCTACAGGTACATGGGTTTGGCCCATTCTATTGACCTCGAGGAACTAGTAGACTAGCTCACTTTGATTATTCAGCACATGGCACACATTGTTGATCCTACTCAAGCCACTCATCATCTTACTTTTGGGAATTCCCTGACCTATGTGTTGAAGGAGTTCTAAGTCCCAGTTAGTATAGGTCATCCCCTAACTAAGAAGGACATGATCGATAGGATGACTACTCAGGAGTATGGATGCTTACCAGTCTCTCTTGTTGCTGCTGCACCTCCCAAGGCTACAGGCCTAATATCATAGATGTTGCTCGATCTTTAGGCTACCCGAGCATAGCAAATTTGCCTCTAAGCGCAAGTTGTGGACCTGACTCAAAAGTCAGAAGAGTCCTAGACTAAAGTGGATCATGTAAAAGATTAGCTTATGTGTCAGAAGCAGAACCACAATGCCCGGGTGGACACCCTCCTTAGGATGATAAGCTCTCCTACCCCCTCTGCCCCATCTTTCTTTGCCCCTACTCCTTAACTATTTTTGTTATTGTTGGCTCCAGACATTTTTGGTTTTTGTTATCATGTATATATTGTGGCTAGCTATTGATATTAGTAGGCTTGAAGCAACCCTATTTTTGTTTTATATCGTTATGTATGGTTTATCTTATGCGATATCGCTTGCTCTGTGTGGATGACAAATATCCTTAGTTTTTGATACGTTGTGCTATTGTGTCTTGGTCCCTTCGGCTTGTTTATCTATCTATCAATCTTTTTTGTAGGTCCACTTTATGTCTTTTTGATATGTCAAAAGGAGGAACATGGTGTTATAGCAAAAATAGTTACAGTGCCTGCCATCATAAAAAAAAAGGGGGAATGTTTTAGGTTCTGGTAGGTGCACTTGACTGTTTTGATGATGACAAACTTAACCAAGTTCCCGAAGCTGCACCAGTGGTTTGAAGGCACAGTTGTAATTGAAGATGGATTGCTATATAAGGAAACCAAATCACAGCAGGAATACAATAAAGGAAGGCAATCAGGAAAATAACTCCTTTGAGGAAATGAAATGCGTGTGCTACTCAACAAAGGAGTCATCATGGAAGGACTCTAGGGACTAATATAAATACAATCTTCAACCCTATGGGAGAAAGCTTTTGCAATTGGAAATCTGTGAGAGCAATCAAGCAAAAGCACAGGTACTTGGCAAGAGCATTCAAGAAAAATCTAGAGTTAGGTTTCCTGATTGTTCAAGTCTATTTGACAACCTTCTTAGAATCTTTGTTTAGGGACAAATATTGTAAGAAGTTCTTTTCTTTCAGTGAGTTGTAATTGAGAGTGAGTTTGACTCTCAATAGTTATTTTTTGGAGAGTGAGTTATAAGTTGATTTGCTCATTTGAAATTAATGAAGTTGTTGAAATCCTAATAACGTAGGTAGTGGTTATTTCTCCCTTGAGCAAGGAGTTTTCCAATATAAGTTGCTTGTCATCTTTGTTGCTTTCTTTGTACATATTGGTACTGCTTACTGAACCAAGTTCTCTAGTATGACAGGGGTACAGGTCTTTTTAGGAGCAGTCATTAACTTAGCTTCTGGTTTTAAATCAATAGGAGCACTAAAGACAAGTGACTTTTTCTGCCTTACTATGTAGGGCTGCACATGATTTACATCATCTGCTTCTCAAACTTCATCTAAAAAAGAAAAATAAGTGGAAAAAAAACAAACTTCTCATGAAGTTACAAAAAAAGATCTGAGAAGGGATAAAATTGTTCATGATGTTGTGGTGAATTACAAAATATTATGCGAGCAGAAAAGCACCAGTCTAGTTCTTCTATTGATTTACAACCATAATCTTATAAGTCAATAGTTGTTCCTAGTTCTGATTCCATAATGTGGACGACAATAGAATGAAAAAATCTTTTGATAGTAGTGAAGTCAAAACTACTTATAACACATAAGATAACATGTTACGCTATTATACTCTGATTCACGATGTGATAACTAAAAAGACATCTGAAATTAAATTTACCTGTCTGAACATCAAAATTAACTCTGAACTCGGCTTAATTAATTGGTTAGTTATAGCTTCCCTAAAATTGGTGGATATTTCAGGATAGCCAAGCATGATATCAATCTGACATTTAATTCTTTCTCCCTCAAGGTCAAGTGGGTAAAAGAGTCTTGATGTTTTCTACAAAATTTTCCCCAGAAAGGTGTACGTTTGGTTTTGTTTCATTTGGTAAATAGAATGAGCTAACTCTACATAATATTAAACACAAATATGATATACTGAAGATACTCAAGCAAATCACAATATGGCTTTTAAATCAAAAATGTTTAGCCGAGCTTTTGGGGGATTTTGTTCAGCTCTTGGTCAAATGGTGTAAATGCTTAAGGTAGTACTCTTAGAAAGGTAAGGAAGTCTAATCACCCTATCAAATTTTTTCTAGAGATAATCACAGTATGCCTGGATCACTTCCTTTTCAGGGAGAGCTAATGCTTGTTGGGTATTTTGGTTTGACACTACTTCACACCCCAAAAAAAAGAAAGGAGCTACATCTAAGTTAAACTTAGAGATGGAAGTCTTCTTTCCTTTCTCGACGGTGAAGTAAGACCAAGCTCATGAGCTTATTATCCTAGGTCAGAACAATAAATAATAAGGACAACACTACATGATAAATTCTACAGGTGACTTGTCAAACATTCAATCTTATAGTGGTCCTAATAAAATTGTTGTTGGTAATGATTCAAAACTGAACATAACACATATTTGAAATTTGAAGTGTTTGTTAAGTTTCAGAAAAGGGTAGAAAACTCATTTTCAAAGAGGATTAAAGTTTTTCAATATGATGGAGATGGTTAATTTTCTAAAGCTGAATTTATTACTCATCTTGAAATTTGTGAGACATATTTCATGCCCAAATACTCCTGGAACAAATGGAGTTTTAGAATGAAAACGTAAGTACATTATTGAGTATGGATAAACCCTAAGTTGTAACATTCTACGCAATCCTTGTTATATTGACTATATTGAGATCATGCTTGTGAATGTAAAAGTTGAGTAACCTGAGAATGCCTGAGCATGAGGATACATCACTTGTATATGTACATAATGAGCATCTTACATGTTTTTATATGATGAGCATGGTTGATTGGGGTTTAAATTACTATTTGAGTTAGAGTCTTAAATGATTGATGATTCCCAAAAGCATGTCGATTAATTGTCCTTATTGGTTGATTTGTTGAGAGAGTTGATGGAGTTGGATTAGAGTAAATGTGAAGATGAGACTGAGTTGATTGATATGAGCCTATGAAGTCACTAGGCAGAGTGTTAAGCACTTATATGGGTATGAGTAAATATTAACTCAAACCCATAAACTACGTTTCTTGCATTGGATAGGGCTATGCCTCTTATGTCCCAAAAAGATAGATATTTATTTTGGATCCAGATTGCTTTGATTGTCCCTTACCTTCGCAAGTATTAGATGATTGTGGCACTGACAGTGCTAACATTGTATCATTACTATCTTATATGGGATGGTTGTTAGTTATAGAAGCTCCCAGATTATGCATAACCAATTTGGCTGAGTTGCATGCTAGAGTTTCTTTTAGGAGCATTATTTTATTATACAAATCTTGAATCCTTTGATGAGTTGTGTCATAGATTGTTGAGTTGATTTTGTTGATTTGTATTTGAGATTGACTTATTTCCATAGCTATCTTACATGCCAGTATATTCATCATACTGACATCCATTCGGGTCTACATAGTTAATGATATAGATACGGGTGAAAGAGGCCTTCAACGGGAGCATTGTTGAAGTTCAGAATTTGTTTCAAGATTTAGTGAGCCTTCCATTTTATTCGAATAAGCCCGTTTCATTCTTTTATTGAGTATTATAAATATTTCATTTTATCGGTAGCACGAGACTTGTCCTGGTACCTTCTATATTACATAGAGGTTTCATAGACATTGAGTGGATATAGTTGATCTATATATATTTTCCAAATTTTGTTCATTTGAAACTATCATTAGAAGAGGCTTATTTATCTCAAAGGATAGCTTTTCAGCATTCTTCTTCTGTTGTACATGATGTGAGATAAGGCCAGGTAGCTTTCTTGGGGAAATAACAATGATTCTTCCAGTTTTTGCTATGCCAAGGGTATACTCATGAGGCATGACATAGGGACACCTTCCCTGTTTCTGTTTACGAATTCAACCTCCTTTGTAAAAATCCAGAGCACTTCCCATCTTCCTTCCAATATATTGAGCATAGTAAGGTTGTCAGGTTCCTCTTTATGCTTCAGTAAGTTGATTTGTTAGCTATTGCTCTAACTTTATATGGTATCCACCAGAGTTAGCTCATTCCATTCAGGAGACCAATGCCAACAAAGAGCCCAAACATTTCCCTTTTGATGGAGAATTTAGATGACACCTTTAGCCTCTTTTACCCACTTGACCTTGTGGGAGGAAGAATTGAGCATCTTATTGGGATTAAGCTTGCCTATGGTGAAATCTTCACTGGTCTTGAGGAAGCCTGAACCAACCCAATTAGTTGGGCTTAATTCAAAATTATTTTGGAGATCAACCAGTAGCATTTAACTTTAAATAGCTTTGTAGATATCACATTGTGAATCAGAGCATAATGGCAGGGCATGCAATCATCTACGTCATATGCAGCTCAGACATGATTGCCATCAAAGCATTTTTCTGTTCTATCATTGTCAAAACTATGGAAGTTAGATTTAGGAATAGTCATTGACTTAGCTTCTGGTTCTTAATCAATAGGAGCACTAAAGACAGACGAATTTTTCTGCCTTGTTGCATAGGGCTGCATATTAGTTGCATCAGCTGCTTCTCGAACTTCATCTAAGAAGGAAAAAGAAGTGGAAAAAAAGAAACAAGCTTCTCCTAAAGTTAGGAAAATAGATTTGTGAAGGGATAAAACTGCTCATAATATTGTGGCAGATTACAAAATGTTATGCGAGAAGAAAAAGTCACAAGTCTATTTTTCCTATTGATTTAGAAGCATATGTTTATAAGTCAATGGTTGTTCCTAATTCAAACTTTCTTAATGTTGATGAGAATAGAATGGAAAAATCTTTTCATGCTACTGAAGTCTAGGCTGCTTATGAGACCGATGATTGCATTTAGGCTATTATAGTCAGATTCATGATATGATATCTAAAAATACATTTGATGTTAAATTTACCTAGCTGAACTACAAAATTGACTCTGAACTCAGCTTAATTAATTGGGTTGGTTTTTTCTTCCCAAAAACAAATGGAGATTTCTGGATAGGCAAGCATGATATGAATTAGAGGTTTAGTTCTTTTTCCCTCAAGGTCAAGTGGGTGAAAAAGAATAGATGTTTTATATCAATTTTCCCCAGAAAGAGGGATGTTTGGGTTTTGTACAAATATTTGTTTTCTAAATTAAATGAGCTAACTCCATATAATATGATACACAACTATGATATTATGAAAGATACTCAAGCAAATCACAATATGGCTTTTAAAACTTAAACAGATAGTCGAGGTGTTGGAGGATTTTGCCGAGCTGTTGGTCAAACATTATAATTGCTTAAGGTGGAACTCCTAGAAAGATAAGGAATTCTAATCACATTGAGTATTTCTATTGATGAAAATGTCTCTTATCAAGCATTTGAATAATTTCCTAAAGTCCTAGCTGCAGTACACTAGGAGGACACAAAGGAAAAGGACAATACCATATGATAAATTCTACAAGTAATCTATCCAACATTTAAGTGTGCAGGATGATAACCTAATTGATTATTCAAAAGAAAGGGCATACTATCTTTTCAGAATTTGTCCTTCCTCTACTTTATTCTTTTGAAGGTATACGACCCTATTGAGTTAATATAAAAGATTGATACAATAAAGAAAGACATTACTCACGATGCTAATCTTACAATTAATCTGGCAAACTCAAGTTCATTTCAAGTGCAAAGTGAAATTGTCGTACCTAAAGTGAAATTGGCTCACCAACTTGTTTCCCTCACTTCCTTGAAGTTGGTCGATAATCCTAATAATATTGTTGCTGGTAATGGTTCAAAACTGAATATAACACATATTAGAAGTCTAAAATGATTGTTAAGTTTCAAAAAAAGGCAGAAAACCATTTCTCAAAGGGGATTAATTTTTTTCAATGTGACGGAGGGGGTGAATTTTCTAAAGCTGAATTTGTTGCTCATCTTGAAATTTGTGAGACATATTTCGTGCCCAAATACTCCTGAATAAAATGGAGTTATAGAATAAAAAAATAAACATATTGTTAAGTATAGATAAACCCTAAATTGTAGCATTCGATGAAATCCTTGTTGCATTGACTGAATTGAGATCATGATTATGATTATATGAGTTGAATTACTTGAGCATAAGGAGTATATCACTTATATATTTATACAATGAGTATCTTACATGTTTTTATGTGATGAGGATGTGTGATTGGAGTCTAAATGATTATTTGAGTTAGAGTCTAAATGATTATTTGAGTTAGAGTCTTCAATGACTGATATTTCCCAATAGCATGTATGATTGATGGTCTTGATTGGTTGATTTGTTGAGCGAGTTGATGGAATTTGATTTGAGTAAATGCAAATATGAGACTGAGTTTATTGATATGATCATATTGAGTCACTAGGAGAAGTATTAATCATCGATATGTATATGAGTAAATATTAACTCCAAGCCATCAACTATGTTGCCAGCGTTGAATAGGGGCTATGCCTTTTATGTCCCAAAAAGATGGACATTTATTTTAGATCCAGTTTGGTTTGGTCATCCTTAACTTTGCAAGTATTGGATGGCTGTGACAATGAAAATGCAAAAAGTGTATAATCACTAGCTCATATGTTATGATTATCGGTTAAAGAAACTTCTGGATTGTGCATAACTGATTTGACAGAGTTTCATGCTAGATTTTCTTAGGGGTATTATTTTACTGTACAAATCTTGCACCTTTGCTGAGTTAGGTCATTGGTTGTTAAGTTGATTTTGTTGATTCATATCAGTCATTGACTTAGCTTCTGGTTCTTAATCAATAGGAGCACTAAAGACAGACGAATTTTTCTGCCTTGTTGCATAGGGCTGCATATTAGTTGCATCAGCTGCTTCTCGAACTTTACATACAAGTATATTCAATATGCTGACGTCCATTTGGGCATGCATCATTAGAGATGTAGATACAGGTGATAGGGGCCTTTAATAAGCACAATATTGAAGTCCATAATCTTGTTTCTAGATTTAGTGAGCGCTCCTTAGTATCTCGAGGAGCCTTTTTCTTTCTTTTATTAAGTATTATAAGTATATGATTTTGAGGTAGCCCAAGACATGTCTTGGAATCTCCTAGATTAGCTAGAGTCTTCATAGACATTGAGTAGAGATAGTCGATTGTTATTTATTTTTCAAATTTTTTTCATTAAAAACTATTTTCGAAAGAGACTTATTTCTCTAAATTGATAGCTTTTCTTGAGCATTCTTCTGCTATTTAGAATGATATGATGATGAGGACAGGTTTATCATGACTCGAAGGCCTAGACACAACACGACGAATAAGAAACTCGAAGGAACCCCAAAAAAGCCTCCTAGCATATCAATCACACATCCTTGGTCGCGGAAGCAAAATAACAACAATAATAGATAAAAATAAGGGAAAAGGACTAAGGGACGTCTTTGATAATGATAATATACTCAAGAATTAAGCTCAAAGCATAAATACATCAATTATTCTAACAATACCTCTAGCATAGATTGGGACGGGGGCCAAGACACTTTCCAGGCTTACCCTCATAATATCAAAAGATCAACATAGAGAAATAACAAAAGGCAATTGTAACATAAATAGCATCCTCGAACTTGATGACTCACCAAATCTTATCTCCAAAGCACCAAACTAGCCACATGGAAGATAATCAAGAGGTGCTCCAGTTCCTATATAATAACATCATGTAGGCATAGAGTATGTGTTAGTATGTTTGAATGTACTAAGTATGTAGGATGCAATGCAACAAGACATAGGAAACATAGTAAAAATTCATAATCATAAACAATGGATAAGTATAATATCAATATGGTATGCATGATCAATGTTTGAGGTAAAATATGCTCGTAAATCAAATAACTTGCGATTATAAGTTACACGTGTAGGAAGAGACTATATAACATAGCCCAAGAAACTATTAATCGGACTCTAAGGCATGATACCCCCTGGGAAGGTGATTGAGATATCTAACCCTCAACATGGTAGTATGGGCATGCCCCTCCCCCCCCCTGAGGTACATACCCCTCAATAAGGTAGTACAGGCATACCATCCCCGATAAGGTGATTGAGGTACATATCCCTCAATAAGGTAGTACGGGCATGCCACCCCCTCACCAATAAGGTGATTGAGGTATATATCTTTCAACTAGGTAGTACGGGCATGTGACCCCCCGACAAGGTGATTGAGGCTTGTCACCCCCTCAACAAGGTGATTGGGTATGCTGCCCCCCTCCCCAACAAGGTGTGGTCAACTTGCAATAATATAGAAACTTTTGATAGATTCAATACATACATACAATCCCTTAATCATCATAAAGTCACTTGACTTGTAAACCATGCAATAGATCATCATGAATCCTTGCCAAGACATTTTATCAAACACTTGGTGGGTGTGTAATGCTAGTTCAAAATCATGCAATTCCAGAGTGAAATGATATGAGTAAAATCAATATAAATCAACCCACCAACACATAGTAAAACCCTCATGTAAGATACCTTGAAATCCCTCATCAAATTTCATAATAGATCATAGTTTGATAGCTCAAAACATGCATAGACACAATAGACAAACCATCTGATAGTATAAGCTTGAAATTGGTAGATGCATTTTCAATCAACAATTCATAAAACTCCAACATGATTTATAATCATAATCCATAATAAGTAATACCCATAAGTATTACAACTTGAAACATGCAATTTTCATAAAAAGGAAGGTTGGACTCCATTAGTGAAAGGACCCAATGGATGAAACTCACATACCTCAAACATGGGTTTTCTTGATGTAGTCTTAAAGGAGACCTAAAGCTTGAATTGAGTTCTTAAGATCCAGAATTAAGCTTGGGACACTTGAATTTGGATGAACTATTTGGTTAAGTCTTGAAGAGGGCTTTGAGAGAGGTTTTTGAATGATATAGAGTTGAAAAATAGCTAAGTATAAGAATTTTTATGCATAAGAGGTCATGGGGCCAAGACCCCAATATTTTAGGCTAAAATTGAAAAATTAATAAAGTGCAAACACACTTCCATGACAAACCGCGTCGCGGAGGCATCGCGGATGCCCACTAGAAATCAAAATTTTGGTGAAAATCATTTTTCGCTACGCGTCTTCTAAAATTCAGGTTATACCCATTTCCACTCAACTTTGCCCCCTGATCAAGAATATAAAGTAGGATTTTTGATGTCACATATGGATTTTGAGATATGTGAAAATTACGATTATGGGTATTTTCCAGGCATATTTCTGGGGTGTTTCAATATCTCTCCGTTGGGAACATTCATCCCCGAATGTCAAAGAAATGTACATGAGAGAAGTAATCATGAAGATTTCAGCCCAAAATGAATGCAACAAATGCACTTAAACATCATTTTCAAAAATCTCAACATGAATGTCAAAAATCCCCATAAATTTGTCAACATAAACATAAATGCATGTGAAATGACATAAGGGCTGAAACTTAAGACTTGAAATCATATAGGGGGACTTAAATTAGTACTTTAGGCTTGAGTAGAGTGGAAGAGATATGGATACCACTTTCTCATATTTGTATCGGCTTCCTATGTGGCACTTTCAACTTGTTTGTTTCTCCAAAGAACCTTGGCGGAAGCTACATCCTTGTTTCTCAACCTCTTCACTTGTCTATCCAAAATTTCTATTGAAACCTCTTCAAAAGTCATCTTCTCCAAGGCCTCCATGACCAAATCGGGGCCTAACAAAGCCATCTCCCACACTTCAAACCATCTAACTGGGGACCTATAATGCCTACTATAAAGAGCTTCAAAAGGAGGCATACCAATGCTTCAATGATAACTATTGTTGTAAGCAAACTCAATGAGTGGAAGATGTTCATCCTAATTACCCTTAAACTCTAAAACACAAAGTATAGGCATATCCTCAAGAGTTTGGATAGTTCTTTCAACTTGGCCATCCGTTTGAGGGTGAAAGGCCATGCTAAGATTAACCTTGGTACCAAGACCTCTTTGGAAGGAACCCCCAAAGTGATAAGTGAATTGAGTACCATGATCCAAAATGATAGACAAAGGCACCTCACGCAATCTAACCAACTCATGTATATACAACTAAGCATAATCTTCGGATACAAACTTAGCAATATCTCTCTTCATACCACACCCACCAAAATTTCTCTCTCAAATCCCTATATATCTTTTTAGAACTGGGGTGAATAGAATAGGATAAATTATGAGCCTCATCTATAAATCAACTTCCTCAAGTCTTCAATATTAGGCACACATAATATACCTTGGTACCTAAGGGCACTATCTCTCCCTTGGGAGAAAACCTCCACTTTACCATCTCCCACCAAGGCCTTCAATTCTAGCAAGGCGGGATAAATATCTTGTTTAGTCTTCACCTTTTTAATTAAGGAATATTTAGAACCATCAACAACTACTATACCACCATTGTCAACTACTTCCAACCTAATCCCCATTCTAGCCAACTGATGAACCTCTCTAGCCACCTTTTTGCCACCATCATCAACATGAGCTAGGCTACCCATGGACACCCTACTTAGAGCATTAGTCATAATATTAACTTTTTTGGGGTGATAATACACACTCATTAATGCCATCACTCGAGACCACATGATTTTGAAAAGCAACCTCTTTCAACCAAAACTCACATTTTCATACTTGGCATACAACCTCTCCTCCCTTGAGATTTGCAACACCACTCTCAAGTGATTCACGTGCTCCCCCTTACTATGGGAATAAATCAACATATCATCAATAAAAACCACCACAAAAAAGTCAAGGTAGGGTTTAAAGATCCTACTTATAAGATCCATGAATATAGCCAGTGCATTCATCAACCCAAAGGACATAACCATAAACTCAAAGTTCCCATACCTAGTTTGGAAAGCCATCTTGGGAATGTCACACTCCCTTTCTTTCAGTTGGTGATATCTAGATCAAAGATCAATCTTAGAAAAGTGAATAGCCCCTTGAATTTGATAAAAAGGTCATCAATCCTTGGTAGAGGGTACTTATTCTTTATGGTGACTCTATTAAGTTATCGGTAATCAATGCACATTCTAAGAGAACTACCCTTTTTATACACAAACAACATCGATGCATCCCTAAGTGACTTACTAGGCCTTATAAAACCCTTCCCCAATAAATCCTTCAATTATTCCTTCAACTCTTTCAACTTTGTCGAGGCCATATGGTAAGGGAAAATTGTAATGGGTTAAGTATCGGGAAGGAGATCTATACTAAGATATATTTCCCTTTAGGGAGGAACACTGGAAAGCTCATAAGGAAAGATATTATGGAACTCATTAACCACCAGAACTGACTCTCTAGGAATGACTTTAGACTCATCAACCCTAACCCTCACAAGATGATAGAGACACACCTTAGAAATTAACTTTTGGGCCTTAAGGCATGAAATGAATTTACCCTTGACCACCTCATCATAACTTTCCCACTCAAGGACGGGCTCATTAGGGTATTAGAATTTGAACCTATGGGTTATACAATCAATAGAAGCATAATATGTATGTAACCAATCCATCCCAAGAATGACATCAAAATCCACCATATCTAATTCAACAAAATCCTAAGGGAAGATTTTATGCTAAATGAACACAGGACAATTTCTATAGACTCTTCCAGCAACAACGAATGTACCAACAGGAGTAGACACTTTATAAGGTTCCCACAGTAATTCAGGATTAACATGGTGCTTTTGGTAACAAAAGGAGTAACACAAGAAAAAGTGGCTAAAATACCCAAAAATACCTTAAAAGTGTGCCTCAGAAATGCCCATAATCATAAATTTCATATATCTCAAAATTTGTGTGTGATATCAAAAATTAGACTACATATTCTTGATCAAGGGCAAAATTGAGTGGAAAATAGGTAAAAATCAAATTTTTGAAGTCCCGTAGCGAAAAATGATTTTTTCAAAATTTGTAATTTCTAGTGAGCATCCACATTGGCTTTGCAGTACGGACCCATCATGGAGCAGTGTTGTGACTTCTTTAATTTTCTTGTTTAAGCCTAAGGCATTAGGTTCTTAGCCCCATTCCCTTTTATGCATAAAAAGACTTATACTTAGTCATTTTTTAACTCTATATCACTCAAAAACTCTCTCAAAAGCCTCTCTAACACTTAAGATAATATTTCATCTAAATTCAAGTGTCTCAAGGTTAATTCTGGATCTCAAGAAGTCAATCCAAGCTTCATGTATCATTCAATCTTAGATCAAGGAAAACCCCAAACTCAAGGTATATGGCTTTTAACCATTGGGTCCTTTCACCCATGGTGTCCAACCTTTCTTTTTATGAAAGATTACATGTTTTTAAGTGTATTTTTTATAAGTATCTCTTATTATGAAACATGAGTATAAATTATGATGGGGTTTTATGAAATGTTGATTGAGAACACATTTCTATCTACTTTAAACTTATATAATGAGATGGTTCGTCTGTTGTGAATATGCATATTTTAAGATATGAAACTATGATCTATAAAGAGATTTGACAAGGGGTTTCAAGGTGTCTTACATGAGGGTTTTACTATGTGTTGGTGGGTTAATTTACATTGAGTTTTCTTATTTTATTTCACTCTTGAATTGCATGATTTTGAACACACCCGGCAAGTGTTTGATGAAATGTCTTGACATGGATTCTTAAGTTATTAATGGTCTATTACATGGATTATTAATCAAGTGACTCTATGATGATTAACGATTAGTATATATTATTGAATTCATGAAAAGTATCTATAGTATTGCAAGTTGACCACACCTTGTTGGGAGGGGGGTGCCATGCCCAATCATCTTGTTAAGAGGGTGTCATGCCTCAACGACCTTATCAGGGGGTGACATGCCCGTACTACCATGTTGAAGGGTAGATACCTTGACCACCTTGTCATGGGGTGACATGCCCATAATACTATGTTGAGGGTTAGATACCTTGACCACCTTGTCAGGGGATGACATGCCTGTACTACCACGTTGAGGGGTAGATACCTCAATCACTTTCCAAGGGGGTGACATGCCTTAGATTCCAAGTAATAACTTGCTTGGGTTATGTTGACTGGACTCTACATACATATGTAATCTATATTTGCATGTTATATAATTTACAAGTATGTTTTACTTCAAGCATTGACCATGCATGCCATATTGACACTATACTTATCTGTTGCTTATGATTATGCATCTTGTCTAGATTAGCATATATTTTGTTGTATTGTATCCTACATACTTAGTATATTCAAATGTACTAACACATACTCTATACCTATATGATGTTACCAAGTAGGAACCAAAGCACCTCCCGATCATCCTCCACGTGGCTAGTTTTGGCATCTTAAAGATAAGCTTTGGTGAGTCCTCAAGTGTGGGGACACTACCTACGCTACTCTTGCTTTTGTTATCTCTTTAAGATGAATATTTGATACATGAGGGTGTGCCCAAAAAGTGTCTTAGCCCCCGCCCAATCTATGCTAGAGTTGTTGTTGGAACAATTGATGTACCTATGCTTTGAGCTTTTACTCTTCTATGTTTTATGCTATCAAAGACTTCCCTTAGTCTCGTTTTCCCTTAATTATATCTCTATTTATTGCTATTATGCTTCTACAACCAAGGATGTGTGACTGATATGCTAAAAGGCTTGGTTGGGGTTCCTTCAGGTTCTCCATTCACTGTGTCACGTCTAGGCCCTAGGATAGGGTCATGACAAACTTGGTGTCAAAGCACTAGGTTGTTAATAGTCCTCAGAATCCAACATACCATGTCGATTAGAGTCTTAATCATGGTTGTGAAGTGCACCACAACTATGAGTAAGAGTCTATGAGGCATTTTAGGAAATGTTTTCCTTCCTCATAGTCTATGTTGTTCTATAGAAGTTAAGGTAAGGTATTTCCCTAAGGAATGTTCTTTGCTATTCTAGATAATGATGATTCCAATAGGAAGAAGAGCTCGTACTTATAAGGAGCAACAGGCTTCTCCCGCCCCGAAAGCTCCTCAAGAAGGAGGGTAGGCTAAGATGAATTCTTCGATGCTATTGCTATGTTGGCTCATGTCATGACTAATCAAACAACCAAAGGGCCCAAGCCCTTCATGCTCTTACTCCGACTGCAAGGGTGTGGGATTTTACTAGAATGAATCCACCAGAGTTCCTACATGGCAACATCATGTAGGCATAGAGTATGCGTTAGTATGTTTGAATGTGCTAAATATGTAAGATGCAATGCAATAAGAGATAGGCAACATAATCGAAATACATAATCTTAAACAAGGGATAAGTATAATAGCAACATGGCAAACATGATCAACAATTGAAGTAAAACATGCTAGTAAAGTCATATGCTTATATAGAACATAATAGATGTGTAAGAAGAGACCATCAATATAGAATATCCAAGGCTTACCACCCCCTTGGAGAGGTCGAATGAGGTACAAACCCCTTAATATGGTTATTAAGGTACAAACCCCTCAACATGGTTATTGGGGTACATACCCCCCAGTCTGGTGGTACGGGCTTACTACCTCCAGAGCGAGGCAATCTGTGTACAAACCCCTCAATATGGTTATTGGGGTACATATGCCCCAATCCGGTAGCACGGGTCTACTACCTCCTGAGCGAGACAATCGAGGTACAAACCCCTCCACATGGTTACCCAGGCCTACCACCACCCGTGCGAGGCTTGGTCAACTCATAACACTATAGAGCAAAATAACATATACATACATTTCTTTCATCATCATAAAGTCATTCAACTCATAAGATATGCATTGTACCTTCAATACCTCAAGGAATCAAATTCGACATTTTTGGACATTTTATCAAACACTTGGTTGGTGTATAGTGCTAGTGTAAAACCATGCAATTCAAGAGTGAAATTATTCAATTAGAGTCAATGTAAAACCACCCATAGATACTTGATAACACCCTCAATCAATATACATCGAAACCTTTAGCAAATCCCACAATCGATCATAGATTCACAGCTCAAAATATGCTTAACCAGTCACAATTTCTTGAAAACCCAACATAGTTTGTAGTCAAATTCATAATAATTAAGACCCATAAGTAAATCAACTTAGATTCATACAATTTAGGTAAAAAGAAGGATTGGGCTTCATGGGTGAAAGGAACCCATGAATGAAACTCACATGCCTTGAACTTGGAAAATTCCTTGATGAAAATTTGAGTAGAGACTTGAAGGTTGAGTGAAATCCTTAAGATCCGGAAAGGGTTTTGGCACACTTGTATTTTGACAGAAATATTAGTCTTAAGTATTTGAGAGAGTATTATGGAATGTCTTGTGTGATGTGGTATTGAAATATGGCTAAGTATAGGTATTTTAACTTATGGGTAGACTTAGGCCCATGACCTAAAAACCTTGAACCATACTAATAAAACTGGGCAATTTTAACACTGAGGCACGCCCCTCGCGCGTCGCACCTAGGGGGCGAAAACCTCAGTGTTTTTCTCCACTTTTGAATTTTTTATTTTTCTACGGTTGCTCTAAAATTTGGGTTAGACCCCTTTCCCACTCAATATTTCCCCCCGAACAAGAATATGAAGTTGGATTTTTGAACTCAAGCATGAATTTTGAGATATATGGAAATTACGATTCCAGGCACTTTTGAGGCATATTTTGGGGCACTTTTTGGGGTTGTTTCACTAACCCCCAATCTATCCAACTGGTTAACATCTCTCCAGTGACTTCTTTGTCACCATTATCAACATGATCTAAACTACCAATAAAATCCCTACCTAGAGCATCGGCCACATAATTAGCTTTGCTGGGGTGATAATGCACCCTCATATCATAGTCCTTAAGGAGCTCTACACACCTTCTTTTCCTCAAGTTAACATCTTTTTGGATGAACATATATTGAAGACTCTTATGATAGATGAACACATCAATATGAACCCCATACAAGTAGTGATGCCAAATATTCGAAGAAAATACTACGACCACTAATTAAAGATCATGGGTGGGATAATTCTTTTCATGTACCTTAAGTTTTCTGGAGGCATACCTATCACCTTACCATTTTGCATCAAAAGACACCCCAAACCAATTCTTGAGGCATCACTATGTACAACAAATACTTCTAACCCTTCCAGTAGAGACAAGACAGGACTGAAGAGATTATCATTTAAAGTAAGGTAACTCTTCTAACATTCATTGGTCCACACAAATTTTGCCTTCTTTTGGGTCAACTTAGTCCTGGGTGAAGAAATAGAGGGGAAACCATTTACAAAGCTCTAGTAATAACCTATCAAACCCAATAAACTTCTGATGTCCGGTGGAGTCAAAGGTCTAGGCCAATTTCTAATTACCTCTGTCTTCTAAGGATCCATCTTAATGGCATCACCCAACACCACATGCCTAAGAAAAGTAACCTCTTTCAACCAAAACTCACATTTTTCATAATTAGCATACAACCACACCTCCCTTAAGATCAGCAACACCACCCTTAAGTGACTCACATGTTCCTCCTCACTATGGGAATAAATCAAGATATCATCAATAAAAACAACCAAAAACAAGGCAAGGAAGGATTAAAAAGTGACTCACATGTTCCTCCTCACTATGGGAATAAATCAAGATATCATCAATAAAAACAACCAAAAACAAGGCAAGGTAGGTTTAAAGACCCTATTCATGAGATCTATAAATATAGCAGGTGCATTGGTCTGCCCAAAGGACATAACAACAAATTCAGATTGCCTATGCCTAGTGTGGAAGGCTGTCTTGGGAATATCACACTCTCTCACTTTCACATGGTGGTACTCGAACAGAAGATCAATATTAGAAAAGTGCTAGCCCCTTGAAGTTGGTCATAAAGGTCATTAATCCTTGGTAGAGGGTATTTGTTTTTTACGGTGACATTAAGTTTCTAGTAATCAATGCACATTCTAAGAGAACTATTTTTTTCTTTACAAATAACACCCGTGAACCCCAAGGTGACTTACAAGGCCTTATAAAACCCTTCTCTACCAAATCCCTCAATTGTTCCTTCAATTCCTTCAACTCCGTCGGGGCCATATAGTAAGAGGGAACAGAAATGGGTTGAGTATCGGGAAAGAGGTCTATACAAAAGTCTATTTCTCTTTTGGGAGGAACACCGGGAAGTTCATCGGGAAAGGCATCAAGAAACTCATTAACCATCATAACCAACTTTGTAGAAAGGACTTTGGACTCAATATTCCTAGCCCTCACAAGATGACATAGACAACTTTAAGAAATTAACTTTTGGGATTTAAGGCAAGAGATAAATCTACCCTTGACCACCACATCACGACTTTCCCACTCAAGAACGGGTTCATTAGGGAATTGAAATCTAACCCTATGGGTTCTACAATCAATAGAAGAATAATATGCATGCAACCAATCCATCCCATGAATGGCATCAAAGTCCACCATATCTAACTCAATAAAATCACAAGGCAAGATTTTATGCAAAATGAACACGGGACAATTTATATAGACTCTTTTAACAATAATAGACTCACCAACTAGTGTAGACAATTCATAAGGATCACACAAGAATTCGGACTAACATGAAGCTTCTTAGAAACAAAAGGAGTAATAAAAGAAAGAGTGGCACCCGGGTCTATCAAAGTATATACATTCAGATAAAAAACCTTTAACATACCGGTGATGACATCGGGCATGTCATCCACCCTTTGTCTTCCTTGAAGAGCATATAATCTATTTTACCTTGGAGCACCCCCTTGTTGGCCTCCTCTTCCCTTTGGACTCGCATTTGCACCTTCGCCTTGTGGACGACCATCTCTACCTTTGTTTTGATTACGAATGCAATCAATCACCTTATGACCCACCTCATCATAACTGTAGAAAGCATTAAAGTGCTTCTAAGATGGGCTATTATGGTTCCTACCACACCTTTGGCACATATGTTTAGGCACCACACAACCACCACCTTAGACCCTTGGGTTGTCATTAACAAACTTTCTATTAGGAGCATTGGAAGTCCCTTGGCCTTGGAACGTCTTACCTTGGGTAAACTGGCCACCCTTGGGATTTTACAATCCACTTTCAAAATGAGTCCTCTTGGGCTCACCACTTCTTTGTTTTCTATGATTTTCCCCCTCTAGTTGGTCAGCATATGTCATGAGGCAGCACAAATCCATATCACTTACTAGCATGGTGGTTCGATACTCTTCATTTACCAAGTCAGACACACCTGAGACAAATTTATTCATCCTTGATCTTGGCTCGACAACCAATTGTGGAGTATACTTGGAGAGTTAGTTGAACTTGAGGGCACACTCCCTTACACACATGGAACCTTGATTAAGGTTCATAAACTCCATTATCTTAGCCTCCCTTAGCTCGATAATAAAGAATCGGTTGAGAAATGCTACTTTGAACTCTACACAAAGGATAACATTATCATTCCCCTTCTCCATCTTCCATTGAGTGAACCAAATTTGAGCCAGCCCTTTGAGTTGATAGGCTACCAACTCCACTTTTTCCTCTGAATAAACCCCTATAATGGAAAACACCTTATACACCCAATAAATAAATTCTTGGGGATCGTTATCCACCTTAGAACCATGTAACTCTAGTGGGTTCATCCTAGTGAAATCCCTTACCCTTGAGCCCGAAGGAGTATGGGGGGCTTAGGCTCTTTGTTGATTTGGTTAGTCATAGGATGAGCAAACATGGTAAAAGCATCTCGGAACTCATCATGAGTCACTCCCCCATCTTAAGGAGCTTGAAGAGCAGGAGGGGTCGGTTGCTCCTCAGGTGAGCAAGTTCTCCTTAGTCTTCCTATTGGTATAGGCATGATCTAGAATAGCAAAGAACATTCATTAGAGAAAAAACCTTACCTCAACTGCTATAGCAAGGCATGGATCATAAAGAAGGGAAACGTTTCCTAAAATGCCTCATAGCCTCTTACTCATAGTCATGGCGCGCTTCACAACCATGAATAAGACTCTAGTCAACGCAGTGTATTAGATTCCAAGGACCCCTAACAAGGTGATCGAGGCATGTCACCCCCTAACAAGGTGATCGAGGCATGTCACCCCCTCAAGAAGGTAATTGGGCATATCACCCCCCAACAAGGTGTGGTAAACTTGCAACACTATAGATACCTTTCATGAATTTAATACATACATACAATCCCTATCATCATAAAATCACTTGACTTATAAATCATGTAATAGATCATTAATAACTTAAGAATCTATGTCAAGACATTTTATCAAACACCTGGCGGGTGTGTAATGCTAGTTCAAAATCATAAAATTCAAGAGTGAAATAGTATAGGAAAACTCCATGTAAATTAACCTACCAACCATAGTAAAACCCTTATGTAAGATACCTTGAAATCCATCATGAAATCTCATAATAGATCATAGTTTCATAGCCCAAAACATGCGTAGTCTCAATATACAAAACCAATTCATAGAATAGACTTGAAATAGTTAAACATAATAATCAATCAACATTTCATAAAGCCCCAACATAATTTATAATCAAAATCCATAATAAGAGATGCCCATAGATGATACAACTTGAAAACATGCAATTTTCATAAAAAAAGGAGTTTGGCCTCCATGGTGAAAGGATCCAATGGATGAAACCCACATACTTCAAACTTGGGTTTCCTTGAGAAATGAAAAAGGAAGGTTGGGCTCCATGGGTGAAATGACCCAATATATGAAACCCACATACCTCAAACATGGGTTTTCTTAATGTAGTCTTGAAGGAGACTTGAACCTTGAATAGAGTTCTTGAGATCTAGCATTAAGCTTGAGATACTTGAATTTGGATGAAATATTTGGTCAAGTGTAGGAGAGGGTTTTGAGTGATATAGAGTTGAAAAATGGCTAAGTATAGGTGTTTTTGCACATAAATGGGCATGGGGCAAAGAACCCCAATGTCATAGGTTGAAACAAGAAAATTAAAGAAGTCATAACACTGCTCCATGACAGGTCCGCGTCGTGGAGCCATCGAGAACCTCTTCTATTAACTGAAATTTTGGCAAGAATTATTTTTTGCTATGGGTCCTCTAAAATCAGGGTTATACTTATTTCCTACTCAATTTTGCCCCCTGATCAAGAATATGAAGTCAGATTTTTTTATATCACACATGAATTTTGAGTTATATGAAAATTATTATTATGGCCATTTTTAAGCACATTTTTGGGGTTTTTCAGCAAGGTCGGAGCTATGGTAGAGATGGACCTTTCAGAGACAATTGGGGTGGTTACTATGATAGGAATAGGGGTCTAGATGCAGATTAAAGGTCACAAGGAATGCTTTAGAAATGGTCCTTTTGTGCCACCACCCAACTGTGATGCAGGTACAAGCAATTCCAAAATTGAAGAGATGTTTGATCGTTTGTTGAAGAAGGCTAAGACATAAAATGAAACTCTAAGGGGCATGAAATATTATATTTCAAGAACAAATGATAAAATAGAGTCTCATTCTATGGCTATTAAACTGCTTGAGCAATAATTTATTCAAGTGTCAATTCAGTTGAAATATCATCGGAAGGGTACATTGCCTAGCAACACAGTGCAAAATCCTAAGAATGGGGGGCAATGTATAGTGGTTACTATTAGAAATGGCAAGAGAACCATTGATCCTCCCATGCTGGTTGATGAGGAAGATGTTCGTGAGGAGATAGTTGCAACAAAGGTTGTGGATAAAGGAGATGATCGTGGTAAGGATGGGATAAGTTATGAAGCTAAAGTGCCACAGAAGTTTAAGCCCTTTCATAGGCCTTCCCCTCCATTCCCTCAAAGAACTAAAAAGAGGGAGGAGGAAGGCAAGTTCAAGTATTTTCTCTCCATACTTACGTAGTTATTTATCAATATCCCTCTCAATGAGGCTTTGGAGAAAATATTGGGCTATGCGAAGTATATGATGGACTTGATCATTAAGAAATGCACTGTGAGTCAGGAGATTTCTCAAGAGATTCAATATTACAGTGTTATCACTACGAAGTCATTAGCTCAAAAGTATAAAGATCCACGTGCTTTCACCATACCTTTCACTGTAGGTGAGTGGAGTTTCCAAGGGCACTATGTGATTTAGGTGCAAGAATCAATTTGATGCCCCTTGTGGTCTACATGAAGCTTGGATTAGGAGCCCCTACTCCTACTAGCATCCAATTGTTAATGTTAGACCAAATGGTGAACAAGCCTATAGGGATACTCTATGATGTGTTCTTTAAAGTGGAGAAATTCATATTCTATGCAAACTTTGTGATTCTTGATTGTGAGATTGACTTCGACGTCCCAATCATCTTGGGAAGACAATTCTTAGCCATTGGGCGAGCTCTAGTGGATATGAAAACTGATCAACTCAGGTTTAGATTGAATGATGAAGAACTTGTATTCGACATCTATCAGTATATAAAGTATCCAGATGAGCTCAAGACTGAAGTATGGGCAATCGGTAATGTCTGACTAACTAATTTTCCTAAGTCATGCCGCGACAATAAATCAAGCACTACTTGGGATGCTTCATGAGTTGCATTTTTGGTATTGGTTTATATAAGGGTCAACTTTAAACGAGCATAACTTTTACCACACAAAATACTGGATGACCCATGACATATCAAATAAAATCCCTTTGAGTTAGCTTTTCGAACGCACTTGGTTTCACCTTATTCCGGGTTTGGATGAAGGAGTTATAACCATTTTTGTGAGACCCTCCCATGTAGTGATGTCACATGAGCACTTAGATGGTCAGTAAAGCCTTGGATGAGTCCTGTGGATAGTTTAGGGCTGGGAAAGACTATTTTTGATCTAAGGGATCGGACCTGGCCAGTGGCACAGGCCATATGGCTTGCCACTGACCATGTGGCTAGCCGTGGGAGTGTATATGTGAGGCAAGGTTGGAATAAGAGGGAGTTTGAGACTAGATGTGGTGCCACAGCCATCTTCATGGGTTGTGGCATGCTTTATGAGTCATCTGGCCTATGCATGGAGCCTCCAGCCTAAATTTTTCACCAAGTATAGCTCCACGGGCTACTACATGGATTGTGTAGCACCACACGGCTCGTGGAGGGCTCCCATCAAAGTGACGATGACGTTAACTTTTTCCCAAGTGTTCCAATTCCAATTTTTAGACTAAGTATCATCTCACGGGCAGTCCACACTACCCATGGAGTGTCACATGACCCGTGTAACATTAGGTGAGGTGACACTCGGTCAATTTTTCCACCTTTACACTAATAGCATTTTTGAATATTTTATTTACTCCAATGATCTTTTTGGACTTCTAATGCTATCTTAATCTCCCCAAAAGACCAAAACCCTTTTCAAAAGGAGCAAAACTCATCTTTCCTAACTTGAATACACTCTCAAATTCTCTAATACAAATTCAAGGAAACATAAGAACAAGTTTTGGATTTCAAGACCTCATTCCATGCTTCCATTCTTTCCCAACTCAATTTCAAGAAACTCAAGGTCCAAGGTATGTGGGTTTCATCAAATGACTCCAAAAAGTGTCTGAAAATGTGCCTCAAAAATGCCTGGAATTGTAATTTCTATATATCTCAAAATTCATGCACTATTTCAGAAATCCAACTTCATATTCGTGTTCAGGGGGTCAAAATTAGGGGGAAAAGGGTCTAACCCTAATTTTTGAGAGAATGATTCATAATTTCAAAATTAAAAGTAATGTATTCCAGTGGCTTCTCTGTGCCTGGGGCACGACATGCCCCAGTGTAGTTTCTGTCCAATTTTTAATTTTTGGTCCATGACTTTTAAGTCTTGGGCCTAAGCCTTCTCATATGAGAAAATACCTATACTTAGAATTATTTTACCCTCATATCACCCTAGACATTTCCAAATACTCACTCAAACCCTTAATCCTATATTTCTCTCAAGATTAGAGTCTCAAACCCTTATCCAAGTTTCAAAGTTCTCTTTCAACCTTCAAGTCTCCATCTCAAATCTTCACCAAGAGTTTCTCCAAAGATAAGGTATCTAGGTTTTAACCATTGGGTCCTTCCACCCATGGTGCCCTAATCTCCTCTTTACTCAATTTACGTGATTTAAAATTTATTTTACAATTGGGTTCACTAGTAAGAGCATATCTATGAACTATGTTAAACCTATATAAAGTTCTGACTGATTTACTATGTTTGGAGCTATAAATCTTTGATCTATTGTAAGATTTGATGTATATTGTTTGAGGGTATTGTAAGGTGTTGATTGATGGTTTTACAATAAATTTTCTTACGTGATTTCATCTATAATTTGCATGGTCTTGTACCCCTATTACACACCCGCCAAGTGTTTGATAAAATGTTCAGATTAGTTTCTTGAGGAAATAAAGATCCAATGCATGTCTTATGAGTTGAATGACTTTATGATAATGAAATGAATGTTTATAGGAGCAATATTTATGAGAATTATCTATATTATTCTAATATGGCCATGCCTTGATGAGGGGGTACCACGCCTTTACAACTATGATAAAAGGGATGATGTTCATTAACCAAATTGAGGGGTTGTTACCTCATTAACTAAATTAAGGAGTTGATGCCTCATTAACCAAATTTTGGTGTTGATACCTTAATCACCTTAGAGGTGGGTGGTGTATGCCATTAACAAAATTGAGGGGTTGATACCTCATTAACCAAATTGTTGGATCGATACCTCAATCGCCTTAGAGGTTGGTGGTGTATGTCACTAACCAAATTGTGGGGTTGATACCTCAATCACCTAGGATGGGAGGTGGTAAGCCTATTAGGCAAGGAATGATCTCTTTCTACTCACATACTATGTTCTATTTAAGCATGATTTTACTGCAAACACTATTTATATATGTCATTTTATTATTATGCTATCCATTACCTATGTTAATGCATTTCGATTACGTTGCTTATCTCTCGTTGCATTACATCCTACATACTTAAACATTAAAACTTACTAACATATACACTATACCTACATGATGTTACCATGTAAGAACCGAATCTCTATTTGGTCATCATCCTCTTTCACATGGCTATTGGTATCTATTCCGGCTAGTTAGTGAGTCCTCCATTCTGGGGACATTGGTTTTCATTCCTATGTTATGTATTAAAGACTATCTTTTCTTTTAGTATGCTTTGACTATGAGGGTGACCCGATTTCTTGTCTTGGCCCCCGCTAATGTTCTATTGTAGAGGTGTTGTTGGACAAGATATGTATTATGCTTGAGCTTTGACTCACTTATGATATTCAAGCTATTTAAATATAAGTCTCTCTCTCTTAGTCCCAATTTCCCTTGTTTATATTTCTTATGTTGATTTATCTTGCTTCTGCTACCAAGAATGTGTGATGATACACTATGAGGCTAGTCCCAATTTCCCTTGCATATGTTTCTTATATTGATTTATCTTGCTTCCGTGACCAAGGATGTGTGATGATGTGCTATGAGGATTGTTTGGGGTCCCTTTGGTTCTCCATTCATCGGTCATGTGTAAGCCCCATGCTTGAGTTGTGACAAAGATAGTATCAAATCACTAGGTTGATAGATCCTCGGAGTCCAACACACCATGTTGATTAGAGTTCTATTCATTATTGTGAAGCGTGTCGTGACTATGAATAGGAGGCTATGAGATGGTTTAGTAAATATTTTCCTTCTTCATGGTCTATGTCATGCTTTAGAAGTGAGATAACACTTTCCCCTCTAATGAATGTTCTTTGCTCTTCTAGCTGATCATGTCGCTTCAAAGATGGAGGCTAAGGAAGGTAAGTTGAAGGTTTTGATTTTGATGGATTCGGGTTCTGCCATTTCTTTCATTATTACTTTTTTTGGCTAGTGGGCTTGTTGTGTGCCCGAGCAATTATGTGAATCTTTGGTATCTACATACCTTATTAAGTCTATTATTATAGAAAATTTCATAGGTATTGTTCCGGGTTCATATTGCATTAGGTCTTGCCTTCTGACTCGTTAGATACAATGTAGTGGATTTAATATTATACTTGGGATTGAATAGTTGCATGCACGTTATGTGCCCACAGATGGTAGGATCCATAGAGTTAGATTTTGACTCCCTAATGAACCCATCTTTGAGTGGGAGGTTGTCAAGTGGTAGCAAAAGAAGTAGGTCCATTCTTGTCATAAGGTTCAATTGAGCTCTAAGGGTTGTCCCATGTTCTTATTCTATAGAAGTCTTGTCTTGTCATCTTGGTTGAACTTAGATTGATATGTTGGAGGTCTTGGGGTAGTTTAGGCTACTTGCATGGCATCTTTCAAATGAGTGTAGAACCATTAAAGTGGTTATATGATGGTTAAGGATGGTCGATCTATTTGGCCAACTACAATGGGATAGTCATTTCCCTAAGATTGATCTTTGGTTTGAGCTTTGTCCCCAAGTGAGCATTATTAGTATTGGTAGAGTTGTTTGGTTGATTCATGCATTGGCTATTTTTATAGGTCTCTAGAATAGGGTTTTAAAACCCTACCTTAGTATGTTTTAGGTGGTCCCAAGTAATGAAGTATTGATTTATTTAGAGCTTGTGAATTATTTGGGGATAGTGTTGCAAGTCTTGGAGGATGAAAGGTTGTTTGCTAAATATGATAACTGTGAATTGTGGGTAACAAGAAGGTGGTTAGAATTCTTTAAGGATTATGAATGAGTGTGCATTATTTTCCTCAATAATACTAATGTTGCGATGGGTGCTCTGGTAACCTAGCATGCATTTTTGATTATGGAAAAGAGGAGACTAGTGGGGTCCATCGGTTAGTTAGTTTGGAAGTTAGGTTGAGGGAAGTTGAGCATGGCGGTGTAGCATTCTTGATGGTTCCAAATCTTCTTGGTTTAAGAGGTCTAGATTAGGCAAAGCCTTGATTCCACCTTATTAGGGTTGGAAGTTTTGTGTGAGAAAATGAAAGAGTAGAGATTTTCTCCTAAGGGGGAGATGGTGGTTCATAGCAATAAGCGGTATAGATATGGTTAAGGTTGACAAATAAGTCATGGCTATGAGTCCTTTTAGAGTGTAGAAGAAGTTTGTAAGGTTGCATACGAATGGAATTTTCCTAGGGACATGTTTATGGTTCATTGGGTTCTTCATTTTTCTAGGTTGAGGAGATGTGTTCATGGCTCTAGTACAATAGAACCCTTTGATGTGGTGGGTGATGTGGAGGATAAGTTGACTTAGGAGAAAGTCCCAGTGGATGCGTGGATGGATGAGTGGAGAAGTTGACTAATATTGATGTGTTGTTCGTCAAGGCCCTTTTGGTGGACTCGTCGATTCATATGTGTCTCGCGAGAAGCCGGTGTGACCTTGGTAAAGCAATATCCATAGTTTTTTCATTCTATTTAATCTTATGGTAACATGTCAAATCTATTTCTATGATTCCAAGTCTTATGTTTTAGCTTTATGTCCTTCATATGCATCTATGTTTAAGTTAGTAAGTTTATAATGATTTTACACTTATGTTGAGATTTTAAAAATGTTGTTTTAATGTGTATTATTCCATTCTTGTTGGGACTGATCTCCTTATGATTACTCTTCTCTTGTATGTTTCTTTGACATTCGGGAACGAATGTTCCCAAGGGGGAGATGTTGAAACAACACCAAAAAGTGCCCGAAAATGTGCCTCGAAAATGCCTAAAATTTTAATTTTCATATATCTCACAATCCGTGCGTTATTTCAGAAATTTGACTTCATACTCATGTTCAGGGGGCCAAAATTAGGGGGAAAAGTTTCTAACCCTAATTTTTGAGCGAACGATTCACAATTTCAAAATTCAAAGTTGACGCATTCCAGTGGCTTCTCTGCTTCTAGGGCGCGATGCACCCCGATGTATTTTCTGTCCTTTTTTATTGTTTGGTGAAAGACTTTTAAGTCATGGGCCTAAGCCTTCCCATATGAGAAAGCACCTATACTTAGCATTATTTCACTCTTATATCAGCCTAGACAATTCCCAATACTCACTCAAACCCTTAGTCCTATATTTCTCTCAAGATTCACGTCTCAAACCCTCATCCAGGTTTTAAGATGTCAAGATCCAAGCCTAGGACCTAGACATCGTGCAGTGTCTGGGGAAACCAAAAGAACCCCAATCAATCCTCTCACCTTATCATTACACATCATCGGCATAGAAGCATGTAAAAGACATAAAACAAGAATAAGGGGCAAAGGGGTTAAGGGATAGCTCGCCAAAGCATCAACATCAAGATAAGGAGTCATAGCTCATATCATAATTATAAAACTTGTCTAACAACACCTCTAAATACATAGATAGAGCAGGGGCCAAGATAAGGTAACCAGGCTCACCCTTATAGTTTAACTAGAACATAAGAAAGTGTCTCAATACATAGATAATAGCAATCATAAACTAAGGTCCCTGAAATTAAGGACTCACCAACAAGCTTGGAATAGCACCGACTAGCCACGTGGAGGGGGGAATAGGGTTTTAAAACCCTACCTTAGTATGTTTTAGGTGGTCCCAAGTAATGAAGTATTGATTTATTTAGAGCTTGTGAATTATTTGGGGATAGTGTTGCAAGTCTTGGAGGATGAAAGGTTGTTTGTTAGCACTAGTTCTTACATGGAGATATCATGTAGGCAAGAGTATACATTAGTACATTTGAATGTACTAAGTATGAGGCATGCCATGCAACAAGAGATAAGTTTCATAATCAACATGCATAACAATAGGCAATAGGCATGATATAGCAACCTGGCATGTATTATTAGTGCACAAGTGCAATATGCTTAAGTAACCCACGTTCATATAGAATATCATATATATAGAAGAGACCAAACTAAATTTCTAATGTATGAACCCCTTGCCACCCCATCACTTAGGTGGATGAGTACTAACCCTCATCAAGGTTTCCAATAATGCCGCCCCATCACCATGGTGGAGAAGTACAAACCCTTCCCTAGGTTGACGAGTAAAAACCCCTATCTAGGTTAGCAATGAAGCCACCCCATCACCAGTTGGAGAAGTACAAACCCTTCACTAGGTTATTCGGGTGCTCAACTCCCCCCCCTCGGACTGGGCATGGTTGACTCTACACTTTATATAGGATTCATCATATACTCTAGTGCAACACTTCATATAGGAATAATCATATACATAATCTCATTTCATCATCATAACATCATTCATACTTTGTGGGTCCTACAATCAATGGAAGCATGATATGCATGTAACTAATCCATCCAAAGAATAATATCAAAATCTACCATATTAAGTTCAACAAAATCACAAAGTAAGAATTTCCTCAAGAAACCATAACCATATATTTTATCAAACACCTTCGGGGTTTGTAGCGGGGTTAAAAGACCGTGTAACTTGGAGATGAAACCATGTAAGAAAATTTGAGGTAAAACCATCAATCAACACCCACCCCCCAAGATATTCACATCAAACCCCCTTATCAAATCCAATATTAGATCTAAGATTTAAAGCACAAAACATGCTAAAATAATCATACTTTCATGAACTAAAATCACTGTGCAGTAAATTTATCAGTATACAATACCCACATGTAAAATCAACTTTAAATCATAAAATATTAGTAAAAAAGAGGCTTAGGCACAATGGGTGGAAGGGCCTAAAGATTCAACACCACATACCTTAGCTTGGAGATGCACTTGGTGATGATTGGAGATGGAGACTTGAAGCTTGAAGAAGAACCTTGGAGGAGAACCTTAGCTTGGAGTGAGGGTTTAGGACTTGAGTTTGGGGAGAGAATATGTGACTAAATTTTTGAGGGAATATTGGCAAATATTTTGGGTAATATGAGGGTGAAATTGACTAAGTATGGGTGAAAATACGTATGGGAGCTTTTAGGCCCAAGACTTAAAGTCTTGGACCGAAGCTGAAAAACCAGAGTTCCAAAATACATAGGGGCGCATCGCGAGGGGGATGCAAAAACCCCTCTGGAAATTAATTTTTGAAATTTTGTAATTGCTAAATATTTGCTCTTAAATCGGGGTTAGATCTTTTTTTCCCTAATTTGGACCCCCTGAAGACGAATCCGAAGTCAGATGTTTGAAATCACAAATGGATTTGAGATATATGGAAATTAAAATTTTGGGCGTACTGAGGTATATTTTCAGGCACTTTTTGGGGTTGTTTCATAAGGTTCTCCTTCAAGCTTCAAGTCTCCATCTCCAATCTTCACCAAGAGTTTCTCTAAAGCTAAGATATGTAGGTTTTAACCATTGGATCCTTCCACCCATGGTGTCCTAATCTCTATTTTACTCAATTAGCATTATTTAGAGTTGATTTTACAATTGGATTCACTAGTAAGAATATGTCTATGAACTATGTTAAAGCTATGTAAAGTTTTGACTATTTTGCTATGTTTTGAGCTATAAATCTTGGATCTAATGTAAGATTTGATGAGTGGTTTTGATCTATATTGCTTGAGTATGTTGTTAGGTGTTGATTGATAGTTCTACAATGAATTTTCTTGCATGATTTCATCTATAATTTGCATTGTCTTGTACCCCCATTACACACCCGCCAAGTGTTTGATAAAATGTTTGGATATAGTTTCTTGAGGAATTGAAGGTCCAATGGATGTCCTATGAGTTGAGTGACTTTATAATAATGAAATGAATTTTTATAGGAGCTGTATTTATGTGAATTATCTATTTTATTCTAAGATACCATGCCTTGATGAGGGGGTACCACGCCTTTACCACTATAATAAAAGGGATGATGTTTATTAACCAAATTGAGGGGTTGATACCCCATTAACCAAATTGAAGAGTTTATACCTCATCAACTAAATTGAGGGATTGATACCTCATTAACCAAATTATGGGGTTGATACCTCAATCACCTTAGAGGTGGGTTGTGTATGCCATTAACCAAATTGAGGGGTTGATACCTCATTAACCAAATTTTGGGGGTTGCTACCTTAATCACCTTAGAGATTGGTGGTGCATGTCACGAACCAAATTATGGGGTTGATACCTCAATCACCTAGGATGGATGGTGGTAAGCCCATTATCCAAAGGATGGTATCTTTGTACTCACATACTATGTTCTATATATGCATGATTTTACTTCAAACACCATTCATATATGTCATATTATTATTATGCTATCAATTGCCTATGTTATGCATTTTGATTACTTCGCTTATCTCCTATTGCATTGCATCCTACATGCTTAGTACATACTAACTCATACTCTAGGCTTACATGATGTTACCATTAGGAATCGAAGCTCCATTTGGTGATCATCCTACTCCATGTGGCTAGTGGTATCCATTCAAGCTAGTTGATGAGTCTTCCATTCTGGGGACATTGGATTTCATTTTGATGATATGTATTAAAGACTATCTTTCCTTTTGGTATGCTTTGACTATAAAGGTAAGCCTGGTTGCTTGTCTTGGCCCCCTCTAACTTCTATGTCAGAGGTATTGGATAAGATATGTATTATACTTGAGCTTTGTCTCCCTTATGATATTCAAGCTATTTAAATATAATTCTCTCTCCCTTAGTACCAATTTCCCTCATTTATGTTTCTTATATTGATTTATCTTGCTTTTGCGACAAAGGATATGTGATGATGTGCTATGAGGCTTGTTTGGGGTCCCTTCGAGTTCCCCATTCGCTGGTTATGTCTAAGCACTATATTTGGGTCATGACAAAAATGGTATCAGAGCACTTGGTTGATAGTTCCTCGGAGTCTAAGGTTGATATATCCTCGGAGTCTAACATATCATGTTGACTAGAGTCCTATTCATGGTTGTGAAGCACGCCATGACTATGAATAGGAGGCTATGAGACTTTTTATGAAATATTTCCCTTCTTCATGGTCTATGTCATACTTTAGAAGTGAGATAAGGATTTCCCTCTAACTAATGTTCTTTGCTCTTCTAGCTGATCATGCTGCTTCAAAGATGGAGACGAAGAAAGGTAAGTTGAAAGTTTTGATTTTGATGGATCCGAGTTTCACTATTCCTTTCATTATTACTTTTGTTGGCTAGTGGGCTTTTGGTGTGCCTAAGTTGTTATGTGAACCTTTTGTGTCTACCCACCTTATTGAGTCTATTTTTGTTAGAACGTTTATAGGTATTGTTCCATGTTCATATTGCATTAGGTCTTACCTTGTGACTCATTGGATTTGATGTAGTGGATTTGATGTTATACATGGGATGGAATAGTTGCATGCACGTTATGTCTCCATTGATGGTAGGACCGGTAGAGTTAGATTTCGACTCTCTAATGAACCCGTCTTTGAGTGGGAAGTTGTCAAGTGGTAGCAAAAGAGGTAGGTCCATTCTTCCCTTAAAGATCAATTGATCACTAAGGGTTACCTCATGTTTTTATTGTATAGAAGGCATGTCTTCTGATCTTGGTTGAACTTAGCTTGATGTGTTGGAGGTCTTGGGGTAGTTTGGGTTACTTGTATGACATGTTTCAAATGAGTGTAGAACCGGTTGTTTGGGCTACTTGTATAGCATGTTTCAAGTGAGTGTAGAACCCGTAAGGTTGTTGTGTGATGGTTGAGGATGGTCGATCTATTTGGTCAACTACAATAGGATAGTCATTTCTCTATGATTGATCTTTGGTTTGAGCTTTTTCCCCAAGTGAGCATTATTACTATTGATGGAGTTATTTGGTAGATTCATGCATTATTAATGTTTATGGGTCTCTAGAATAGGGTCTTAAAACCCTACCTTGGTATGTTTGTGGTGGTCCCTAGAAATGAAGTCTTGATTTATTTAGAGCTTGTGAATTATTTGGTGGTAGTGTTGCAAATCTTGGAGGATAAGAGGTTGCTTATTAAATAAGATAAGTGTGAATTATGGGTAACAAGAAGATGGTTAGAATTCTTTAAGGATTATGAATGAGTATGCATTATCTTTCCCCGATAAGGCTAATATTGCGGTTAGTGCTCTAGGTAGCCTAGCATGTGTTGTTGATGATGGCAAAGAGGAGCTAGTGGGGTCCATTAGTTGGTTAGGTTGGAAGTTAGGCTGAGGGAAGTTAGCATGGTAGTGTAGCATTTTTGATGGTTCCAAATCTTCTTAGGTTAAGAGGTCTAGATTAGGCAAAGCCTTGATTCTGCCTTATTAGGGTTGGAAGTTTTAGGTGAGAAGATAATAGAGTGGAGGTTGTACCCCAAGGGGGAGATAGTGGTTCATGCAACAAGTGGCATAGGTGTGGTTAAGGTTGAAAAATAAGTCATGGTTGTGAGTCCTTTTAGAGTGTAGAAGAAGTTGGTAAGGTTGCATATGAATTGGATGTTCCTTGGGATATGATTATGGTTTGTTCAATTCTTAATGTTTCTAGGTTGAGGAGATGTGTTGGTAGCTCTACTACGATAGAACCCTTTGAGATGGAGGATGATGTGGAGGATAAGTTGACTTAGGAGAAAGTCCCAATGGAGTTGTGAATGGATGAGTGGAGAAGTTGACTTATATTGATATTGTGGTCGTCAAGTCCCTTTTGGTAGAGTCGTCTATTTCGATGAGTCTCCTAGGGAGCCGGTGCGAGCATGGTAAAGCTACATCTGTATTTCTTTCATTCTATTCAAGCTTATGGTAACACATCAAGTCTATTTCTATGATTCCAAGTCTTCTGTTTCAGCTGTATGTCATTCATATGCATCCATGTTTAAGTTAGCAAGTTTATAATGATTTGACACTTATGTTGAGATTTTAAAAATGGTGTTTTAAAGTGTATTGTTGCATTCTTGCTGGAGCTGATCTCCTTATAACTACTCTGCTTTTGTATGTTTCTATCACATTCAGGGATAAATGTTCACAAGGGGGAGATATTGAAACGACCCCAAAAAGTTCCTGAAAATGTACCTCAGAAATGCCCAGAATTTTAATTTCCTTATATCTCAAAATCTGTGAATTATTTTGGAAATCCGACTTCATATTAGTATCAGGTTGTCAAAATTAGGGAAAAAGGGTCTAACTCCAATTTTTGGGTGAACCATTCACGATTTTAAAATTCAAAGTGACGCATTCAGTGGCTTCTCCACATCTGGGGCACGATGCGCCCCAGTGTATTTTCTGTCCAGTTTTTAATATTTGGTCCAAGACTTTTAAGTCTTGTGCCTAAGCCTTTCCATACAAGAAAACACCTATACTTAGCGTTATTTCACCCTCATATCATCCTAGACATTTTTCAACACTCACTCAAACCCTTAGTCCTATATTTTTCTCAAGATTAGAGTCTCAAACCCTTATCCAGTCTTCAAGGTTTTTCTTCAAGCTTCAAGTCTCCAACTCCAATATTCACCAGGAGTTTCTCTTAAGCCAAGGTATGTAGGTTTTAACCATTGGGTCCTTTACCCATGATGCCCTAATCTCCTTTTTACTCAACTTACATGATTTAAAGGTGATTTTATAATTGTGTTCACTAGTAAGAACATGTCTATGAACTATGTTAAAGCTATGTAAAGTTGTGACTGGAATAGTTGCATGCACGTTATGTCTCCATTGATGGTAGGACCGGTAGAGTTAGATTTCGACTCTCTAATGAACCCGTCTTTGAGTGGGAAGTTGTCAAGTGGTAGCAAAATAGCTATAAATCTTGGATCTATTGTAAGATTTGATGAGGGGTTTGACGTGTATTGCTTGAGGGTGTTGGAAGGTGTTTATTGATCATTTTACAATGGATTTTCTTGCATGATTTCATCTACAATTAGCATGGTCTTGTACACCTATTACATACCCACCAAGTGTTAGATAAAATGTCTAGATATGGTTTCTTGAGTAATTGAAGGTCCAAGCCTGTCTTATGAGTTAAATGACTTTATGATGATGAAATGAATGTTTATAAGAGCTATATTTATGAGACTTATCTATATTATTCTAATATGGCAATGCCTTGATGAGGGGGTACCACGCCTTGACCACTATGATAAAAGGGATGATGTTCATGAACCAAATTGAGGGGTTGATACCTCATTAACCAAATTGAAGGGTTGATACCTCATTAACCATGTTGAAGGGTTGATACCTCATTAACCAAATAGAGGGGTTGATACCTCATTAACCAAATTGTAAGGTTGATACCTCAATCGCCTTAGAGGTGGGTGGTGTATGTCATTAACCAAATTGAGGGGTTGATACCTCATTAACCAAATTGAGGGGTTGATATCTCATTAACCAAATTGTGGGGTTGATACCTCAATCACTTTAGAGGTGGCCGGTGTATGTCATTAACCAAATTATGGGGTTGATAAATCAATCACCTAGGATGAGATGTAGTAACCCCATTATCCAAAGGATGATCTCTTTCTACTCACATACTATATTATATATAAGCATGATTTCACTTCAAACACCACTCATATATATCATATTGTTATTATGCTATCCATTGCCTATATTTATGCATTTTCATTACGTTGCTTATCTCCCGTTGCATTGCATCCTACATATTTAGTACATTCAAACGTGCTAACGTATACTCTATATGTACATGATGTTACCATGTAGGTCGGAGCTCCATTTAGTCATCATCCTCCTCCACGTAGCTTGTGATATCTGTTCAAGCTAGTTGGTGAGTGTCGTGCCCCATTTTTGAACCGGTCGAAATAGCTCAACAACATCATGTGGTTGTGCTCTTTGGTTTTTGAAAAATTGTGTTTAGAGTTGCCACCTACTTTTATGGAAATTATTAGGAAACCAATTTAAGAAAATACAAATGTAGACTCTATTTTGATTTGCGAAACCAGTAAAATTCAAGGTAAGGGTTTTGGTTACTCGAGGGGAAGGTGTTAGGCATCCCTCAGAGCCTATATGAAGATAGTCCTTAAGCTTAGCATAGGAAAATATGATTAATGATAAATTACTCATTTATTTTCTTAAATTAATGATAAAAAATAATTAATTTGAGTTAGAAAAAGGAACAAAATACAAGGTATGTCATACGTATTGTTATAATATCCGTGGAAGCTTTAATAATACAATATTATTATTATTTTCTTTTTTTATGAAATACAAGTAAATAATTAATACAATAAATAAATAAACTTGAAAAGTATGAGACTTTATATATTAGAAAAATATAGATGCATGTTTAAAACCATATGGGATGAATAAACCTATAAAATTTATCGTAAGCAATTCATGGGAATATTAGGCATGAAAACTCATCACTTTATTTACAAAATCATGACAAAAGATGAAATGTTGTATAGGTATATAACAATACACTTAATTAGAGTAAAAATTAAATAAAATGAGATTCTGAAGTAAAATAAATAACTAAAATAATATAAAATAAAGTTTAAAAAATCATGTAAAACTTGTGATCTTGTACGTGTATATAATAAAATATGTTTATGTATGTTGTCAAAAATACATGGGGTTTATTATTTTAGTTATGTGTATTAATAAAATGACGGCAACTATATATTGTAGTAGAAATATGGTAAGAAGTAAGATTTTATATTTTGTCTATTGATAAATAACATTCGTAAAATTACAAGGGATAATAAAAATAAGAATAATAATAATATGACTTGCATAAAATGATATACCCAGTATAGAGAAACCTAAAAATGTATGCCTTGTGGATGACGTGTACATAGACATACCTTGTATTATTGAACCTGCTGAGAAAAACTTAAATCTCAAGAGGTTATATTAAGAAAACAACATAATACCTTAAGTCATAGTTATTTTTAGAAAAGATATGATAATTTCCAAGAAATTAGTCAAAGAAATGTAAATTCTCAAATCCATTTTATTTTATTATTTAAAGGAAAATCCATTAGAAAGATTTAGAATGAGCCAAATAGAAGATACTACATTATATTTAAGAAAATCACTTAAAACCTAAAGTGACGTAATTATGGGAGTTCATTCTATAATTATATTAATTTTTTAAAATATAAGATAAACATTCATTATGATAAATTATTTATGCCTAGAGGTGATTATTTAGGCCTTTGATTAGTTTGAAAACTTAATCTGAGATTATTTTTCTAAGGACTTTAGCCTATTTCAAAAGAACTTTTAAAATAATAACTATTAAAAAAAATTGCCAAAACTATGAACATCAACACTAGATTTGTTCTCAAATAATACCAATCACAAGATAATCTCCAAGACAAGAAAAAGGTAGCTAATGTATCCACATTCACATAAGAAAAAATATTAATTGATTTGTATGAAAGAAATGTAATCAAATGGTGACGGAGAAAGCCAAGAAACGTTGACTCCTAATTTACGAGACTTGATGCGTGGTGACGATCCTAATAGATACTGGCCCATATATATTGCGCCAAAATGAGTTTCAAAGTGAAACTCCAGCTCCCAAGGGGTACATGAAACATAAGAAGAGTAAAAGAGATTAATATATATTCATAATGTTAATAAGAATAGCAACAAAATGAAATGATCACAATAGAACAGAAATAAAATATATATACTTTTGCCTAGCATTTTTAACCATGGGTTTTATTATGAGACGTTTAAATATTTAAAGTTAAAATATCTAACTTTCTTTTGAAAAATTTAAGTTGGGATGTTTAAAATAAAAAATAACTTTTCTGTCACGACCCAATTTACGGGTCGTGACTAACACCCGAGGGGGTGTACCAGGAAGTTCATCCGGAAACACATCTGGGAATTCATTCACTACGGGAACACCATCTGAATGCTGGACTGGTAGCTATTATTGTAGGCAAATTCCACCAA